>JAQIXR010000611.1:0-22974 GCA_034700825.1 Quadroppia sp. Gr-Ori-00064 | reverse complement strand
CTGATGACTGAATGAATGAATCTCTCATTTTGTTGTTTATTTCATTAAACAAATTCTCATTTTGTTTGTATTTGTTGTTAAATAAAAGTAAATTAAATGTAAAATAAATAATCATTTTTCAGAAATTGAATTAAAATTTATTGAATTGAAGAATATTTTTGACAACGAATTAGTCGTCAAAAAAATATATGATATATTGAAATGAATCGCGTTTTTTGGTTGCAATCAAAGGCTTATTAAGAATACTATTGAATATAATTTTATGTAATTTATATGAATTGCAAAACATTTGAACAAATTATATCTTGAATACAAATGAACGAAATGTAGAGAAATATTATTCAAATGTTTTAGCGGTTAATCATTTGGTGGTTCAAAACAATCACGAAATGTACGAAAAATATAGTCTATATGTTCTCCACTTTAGCTAATGATTTGCTATTTTTTCAATGAGTTATTCAAAAACTGTTTTCATATTATAATACAAATTGAGATAATTATCGTATTTTTGGTTTGCTTTTTCATAATAATCTCATTGTTTTCATTGCATAAAATTCTGTGATTTCGAGCATTGAATAAATTATTTAATATTAATTAGTTTTAATGAGATTTTATAAAAAAAAGTTTATATTCAAATCAATTAATTTTATTCCGAAATCACTTCAAACGTCTTTAAAGAAGAAAATAGTGTTGAATAATATGTGAAACGATTCACAATTCACGCGAGAATCAAATAAATCGATATTTGAGTTATGTTTCACTAAAAGTCATTTCATTAATTAATGTCAAATATAATGAAAACGAAAGAAAGTGATCCCAAAGTGATTGGTGTTATGACGAGTGGCGGCGATTCCCAGGGTTTGTCAAATACAGGGTTTTATTGTCTTTAATGAATAGTTTTGTTTCAATTGTTGCAATGAAGGCATGAATGCCGTCATCCGATCAGTCGTTAGAATGAGTTTCTATAAGAAATTCAAAGTCTATTTGATATACGAGGGTTACAATGGTTTGGTCAAAGGGGGAGAACTCATACAAGAGGCCAAACTCTTGAGCGTCGATCACATCATTCATAAGGTTTTTAGCATTGATTCGACTTTTTATTGAAAAGTTTGTGTTCACCCAAAGGGGGGAACATTTATTGGAAGTTCTCGTTGTAAAGAGTTTCGCGAACCCGAGGGTCGACTTAAGGCGGCGTTGAATCTCATCCAAAGGAATATAACAAATCTTATCGTTATTGGTGGAGATGGAAGTCTTACCGGTGCTAACACTCTGAGGAAAGAGTGGTCGACAATAGTGGACACATTAATCCAAAATGGTTTCACTTTTTGTCAAATAAACCAAAATTTGAATTACATTTTAAACCCATTTTCGAAGTTTAGGTCAAATAACAGAAGAATTAAAGACTAAAAACAGTTTAATAAATATTGTCGGAATCGTTGGATCAATTGACAATGACTTCTGTGGCACAGAAATCACAACCGGAACGGACACTGCATTGCATCGAATCGTGGAAGCGGTCGACTCTATTGCTACCACTGCCACGAGGTTTGGCATTCAGTATTGATTTGAAGTCATATTCATATTAAAACTCATTCATAGCCATCAAAGAGCTATGATTATTGAGGTTATGGGAAGGAATTGCGGGTATTTGGCACTGGTATCTGCACTGGCATTAGAGGCCACCTATACCTTCATTCCAGAATCTCCTCCGCCTAAGGACTGGGAGGAATACCTGTGCACTAAAATCGAAATCGTGAGTGAATTTAGAGATTATTGTCATTAATGTTATTTGCATTAATCAAAGGAAAGGCAAAACGGAAGAAGACTTAACTTAATTATCGTATCCGAAGGGGCACTGGATCTGAATGGAGATCCCATTACTTGTACTCATATTAAGAAAATAATTGCAGACAAAACGAGACGTGACGTAAGAATCACTATTTTGGGACACATCCAACGGGGAGGTCTGGCCTCGGCCTTCGACCGGGTGTTGGGCTCTCGTATGGGCGCCAAAGCTGTTAAAGTGGGTTTCAATTGGGTCTCAAAATGTCTTAAATACTTATTATCTGTTTATAGATTTTAGACAAATCTGATCCAAAGACCGAGTCCTTCGTTATGGCCTTAAATGGCAATCAAATAACTTGTCGACCATTGATGGAATGTGTGGACAATGTCTGGCATTGGATTAATTCGTTTATAGTTTTATAACTCATTTATAATTGTTTTTTGTGCCGACAGACAAAGAAAGTGGGAATCGCTATGAAGAACAAGGAATGGGATAAATGCCTTGAGTTGAGAGGAAAGAGTTTTGTCCGAAGTTTTGAAACCTTTAAAATGCTTCACAAAATGTTTGTAAAACAAGAGGTCAATGGAAATGGATTTGCAATCATTCAAATGGGAGAACCGGCGCCGGGAATGAATGCCTCTGTCCTCTCATCGGTCAGATATCTCATAACTTCTGAACAAAGAGTTTATGGTATAAACGACGGCTTCGAAGGTCTGATCGGAGGCAAAATATTTGAGATGAAGTGGTCGGATGTGAACGGATGGACAGGTCTTAGCGGAGCTCTATTGGGAACGAGTGAAGTCCCAGACATAGTAACTGTCGATCACTTCAAACAAATGGCAAAACATATCAAAGAATACCAATTGAAAGGAATTCTTATTATTGGAGACTTTGGAGCTTTTCGTCTGGTTTTAAGACTAAGAGATTTTCGACAAAAGTTCCCTGAATTGGAAATACCCTTTTGTTTAATCCCGGCCTCTATTGATAATAACATTCCCGGAACTGATTTTTGTTTGGGAACCGATTCGACGCTCAACAAAATAACCAAATTATGTGATGATATTGTGCTCTCAACCCGAGGTCAGTCATATTATACATGTTTTCATTATTTATTGATATTTTATTTCATTGAATAATAGGAACCAAAAGAAGAGTTTATATCATTAAAGTCGAAACGGGTTTTTGTGGTTACTTATCGGCGATGACAGCACTGGCAGCCGGTGCTAACTATTGCTATATTTATGAAAATGATTACACTTTAGAAGACATCAAAAAAGACGCCAATAATATGAAGAGCAAAATGAAGACAGACTTTGAAAACAGACTTATAATAGTGTCAGAAATGAGTGAAAAGTTTTTGTTTTTGAAATTTTCTCAATTTATTTATTATTATTGAAAACAGTAATGAATTCGCGAATAAAAAACTAAAGACCAAAACCATTGATAAGATTTATAGCGAAGAAGGTTTGGGAACTTTTACCACACATTTGGTTGACTTGACAAACATTAAGCAAAGTCTCAGTCCTTCCGCTTTTGACAGAATACTTGGCATCAAAATGGGTGTCAAATGTGGGGAATGGCTAATGAAGAGCCAGAGCCTTAAACCTATTGATAATACAGTTGTGGTCGGAATGACTTCAACTCACTATTCCTTCACTAATATCGCAAAACTCATCGAAAACACAGACTTTGAGTAAATATTTGGACTTTTATTTTCAATTCATTAATACATTGTTTTGAATGTCTTTCCAGACATCAAATGCCAAAAGAACAGCTTTTTCTCAAAATGAAAACTCTTCTTAACTTTTCGTCTTAACTGATCTCACATTAAAACAATTCAATGGTTTTATTAAATTATTTATTTTTTGTTCAAAAATATGTGTTTTATTGCAAATAATTTAATAAAATTCAATGTTTTTATCATTTTATTAATGAATGCTTTGTTTAAAACTAAGTCTAAACTTATAAAAGAGATTACGGAATAAGATATACATTATTATTGAGAAAGTGTTTCAAACTTAGGGGCAAATACAGACTAACTTAGTATTGATTAACCCCTTTACAGGGGATTGTTTATTGACAGTAAATTTCATTCATAATTACCCCTTTCAACTGCTGTACACCTTATTGATAATTGGTTACAAAGGTTTATAAAGAGAAGCAATGCATTGAAATGACGTGAAATCACTTGTTATGTCTTATCCTCTATTTGTTTAACGATTGTTCACTTGATTTGAAAATCATATTTCGATATAAAACTCAACTTTGATTTACAGCAGAACAACAAAAACACTTTAATTGTTTGCATTGAGTTTGAGTTGATTTCACTGTTTGTTCATAACTACCAAAACCTTATCAATCGTTAGCTTTCATGTGGACTACGGTCTCATAGTCTGGCGGGTCATCAGATAGTTGTGAATATGTCGGAGGAGTTTCTGTCTCGAAGTAATAGTATCTTTCGTTTGAGGAATCAATGGAAAAGTTTTGAGCCATTGGACTGACATTTGTTGACAGAGTTCTCTCAGGTCTGAAGCGTTGACTTTCGGGAAGGCCTTCATTCACATGACTATTGCTCTCTCTGTTATGTATTCTGTAATTCTTGACAACAGAATAACAACAATAAAAACACCAATAAATGAGTGAAAGCATAAAAATGGACGCAAAGAGACCACCGATGATCTGACACGTGATGTTGCAGTTCTGGCGACGGCTTGTCTTCACACATACCCTCTGGTTGTCGAGAGTATAGCCGTATTCACACTCGCAGATCGTGTTGTTGCAGATGAGGTTCGGGTTGTCTGAGGTCTGACACAATGTGTTGTCGAAACATATCTTTCGCGAACAATAATAGCTTCGACTTCGGTCGGAATTGCGGTACGGCTTTAGGTGGACCTGAGCTACGAATTCTGGCCAACACTTGCAGACAGAGCTCTTGCAATAACTATAGTCGACCACACATTCCGTGTCATAATTGCAACTCTGATTGAGAAACGATTGTCTACTTCGACACCAGTTATCCTTTGTCTCAAAAAAGCCTTTCTTTCGATTGCATTCACATCTATTTGATCCCAAATCACAGAATCGATTGCTGTCCAAACCATTGCAATCTTCATCATCAGTGCAGATAAATTGAGCGAATTTCAGACATTTCTTCAGCTCATCATTAAATCCAAAACCTGTCAAACATTTGCAATGGTTTTGATGGCAAATGAGATTTGAATCACAATTCTTATACTCTGTTGTATTCGACATATAATCTGTGTTATTATAGTCACAAAACTCTCCAAAACTACTAAATTCATTGAATGACTGAACGAAAACACATTCAATTGATAGCAAATAAATATAAAATGAAATTATATTAAATATTTTATACATTTTTTCAAACATTTTTAATAATATTTTTAATAATATTTTTAATATATTTTAATAATTTTTTGCGTAAATAAATGTTTGAAAACTCATCGAAAGTTTTGAAATAACTTTGATATTCACTGTTGAAAAACACTGAACACAAGGATTCACATGAAATGAATTACACTTCAAACTAACACTCAATTATCTGTGTCTCAACAGTACCATAAGATATGGTAATCTTATCGTTATATTTATTAAAAATTATAACGATTCCAAACATTCAATGAAATTATATTACAAACTATGAAAAAAAGTATTCAATGTTTGAAATAAACATATTTTTTATGTCGAGAATCGTTTTCTGCGATTCAGTGAAACTCATATAAAAACAAATGAATGGTTTTATCTCAAAAATGAAATCAACTCTTCGTTTGAAAATATTTAATGATTTTGTTTTATATTTCCTTTTCTTTTGGTTTAAATAAACATATTTAACGATAAGTGAAATAATTTATATAAAAATTGTTTGTTTCTGTCGTTTGATATTAGTTTCAATGATAACACATTTGAGTCTAAAGTTAAGTTAATTACAATTATTCAAAATATTCACAGATTGTGAGAAAACCTTATTTGATATGAACTGACCCAAAATGAGCTTGGTCATTGTCTATAGCGATTTATTCTTGTATTTAATCGAAAGCATTTGAGGCAAACCTGTGGCCCAAATGCAACCCAAATATGATATCCAATCCAATGCCCGGTTTGGCCACAAGTACTCAAACATCCAAACCCTTATGCGTTCAAAAGGACCCAAAACTCTATAATTAGTTGAAACGGATTGATGTGTGACTGCAGTGAACACTGTGTCCACAACACTGTCCACTTCGGGTCTGGCCGTATGTAATGCCTTCTCGAGTAATGCCTGATATCCATGAAAATAACAGTCGCCGTAAACTTGTTTTATGTCTTGTGGGGTCTCTTCCCATGCCTTGAGAAGAGCCGAGTGTTGGTTACGTCCGTTCACTAAATTGGTTCTGAATTTCAATAATTATATTAATTATAAATCCATTGAAAAATCATATGAAATGAAGACCTGAAGAGATGTGGTTCGACACACACGACATCGATATCCCATTTCTTCATTTCACGTCTCAATCCATCAGAGAATGAGATGACACCACATTTGGACATACAGTATCCAACCATCCCAGGGATGGCGAACCGACCGGCAAGACTGGCCATATTCACCACTCGGCCCTTTGAAGGCCGAAGTAATGGTAGGAATGCTTTTGTGACCCTAACTGTTCCCAAACAATTGACATCCATTTGCGACACGAATGAAGACATGTCTCCGAACTCGATCTCGAATGAAGAAAGGATTCCGGCGTTGTTGACAACACACCAGAGCTCTGGAAATGGATTTTTAATAAATGAAAATCTCTTTATATTTCAAACCATTAGTTTTGAGTGAGTTTTCAATCAGTTTTCTTGCGTTCAAAACGCTGTCGTCTTTTGTCACATCCAATGGTATTATTGTTATATTTTCTGCAAATTCTTTTCTCAGATCTTGAGCTCCGATACCGTCAGGGAAGAGACAGCCGGCGAAGACATGGTATCCAACATTTGCCAACCGTTTGGCCAATATATGACCAAATCCTGTATCACATCCTGTGGTGAATATCACAAAAAAAAATTATAAAATCAAAACTTATTATAAAAATATAAATAAAAAGTTTGAAAATGAAATTATTAATATCTAACCAGTGATGAGAACAGCCTTTCCTTTTGGGTTAATATATTTCTTTGGTATGAATTTAAATCTCCAAATACTTTGACTCAAATTCCAAGAAAAATATATCCAAAGACCAAATACAATAGCGTTGGACACGAGTTGAAGAAGAGATACCGCAATGAATTTGAATAATACAAAATTCAATAATAAAATTGAAACAAAAATTATATAAAATAACATTTTTTGATACAAATTGAGAAAACTTTTTAAGTGAACGAATGAATGGAAATAAAAGTCAAAAAACTAATGTTTAAGTGAAATGAATACCTAATATGAGGTCAACGCTTGACTTCAAAGTTGTTTTCCATGTATTGTATAAAAAGATTTCATTTTGTTCTCAATTTATATACGAAGTGAAAAACTTTGTCGGATTTGACCCATATTTCCATTTTTAACCCAAACCCGAACACGTTATTCAAGTTCAGCAGAGATTCAAATATATCTCAAATCTATTTTTGACTTTTTGTAAGAATTATCAAAATTGTGAACATTTTTCATGACTTAGTCTTCATGTCTATGTCTTAACAACTCATTGCTAAGGAGTTAGGAAAGGATTGGATGTAAATGAGAGTCAATGCAAATCTAAAGGCATTTAAGTATATTATTTGAAATCATTCACAAATAGAGCGAAGAATAGAATGGCTTTTGATTTGATATTTAATTAATTTTACACTTAATTGAAATCACGAGAAGTTTAGTCGAAATCATTTCATGCATTGAATGTATTATTAAAAGTATATTTCATTTCAAAGAATTTCAAACGAATTTTGTTATCAAATATCACTAAAAATGTCTGAAACGGAAATGCAAGAGAAGTGCACCCAAACCAGTGATGAAGAGAGCGGTTCCGATTGCAGCTCAATAGCTGAGAGTCCGACCAGTTATGAACAGTTGCCAAATGCTGTCAAACGAAGGGTATCGGCGCTCAAGAAATTGCATTTCGAGAAGAAACGAATCGATGAGAAGTTTATGTTTGAATTACTGAATCTCAAGACTCAGTTTGACTCCGATTATGAGCCACTCTTCAAGAAGAGGTGCAATATTGTCACCGGAGCTCACGAACCACTGGACTCTGAGTTGTGTGAAGACAGTTATTTCGAAGCAATTCCTTCAGAATTCTTAGGAATTCCCAACTTTTGGCTAAAAGTTCTGCAAAATTGTGAATATTTTACAGATATGATCAAAGAATACGACGAACCGATTCTGACTCATCTCATGGATGTTAGGGTCAGATGTGATACACAACTGAAGAAGTTTTCGTTGGAATTGCAATTCTCTTCAAACGATTACTTCACTAATGAAGTGCTCGTCAAAGAAATGTACTTCACGTCTGATCCAAAGGGAGAAGAGATCATCGTTCCCATCAGTTCCGTGTCCACACAGATTGCTTGGAACAGTGGCAAAGACGTGACACTTGAAGTGTTTGGCGAAACAAGTGAAGAGTCGATGGCTTTCAAAGAGAAAGACTCGTTCTTTCAATTCTTCTGGACTTCACCCAAAAAAGAGGCGATGAGTTCAACTCAAGAGGCTTTGGACGAGGACTGGGGTCTCATTCAACTCTTGTTCAATGAGGTCATTCCAAACGCCGTTGTCTTGTATGCGAAAGAGAAGGCTATGGAAGTGGAAGAGAGCTCAGATGAAGAGGAATCGTCAAAATCTTCAGAAGAAGTTATGTATAAATGAATGACATTTTGAAAATTTTGTCATTTTGTTTGAATTCAAAATTTTTATACTTTTTACTGAATTTAATTATATTTTTAAACATTTAACAAATATTTGATTTTTATTGAAAAATTGATATAAAAATAAAGACTTTTATGAAACAAATAAAACAATATTTTGTTTTAAATTTAATATTATTTTTAATGTTTTTAATTATAGATAAAACAATAAATAGAAAAGAAGTCAATGTCTAAAGTGAAGACATTTTCCGATTCAGATATCAGTCCTATAAATATGGTTTCTGAGTATCTTAAGTGATCTTGGTATAGAACAGGGCTTATATCTATCACGCGATTCCCTTTACATTATTATAGGTTTGTTTCGGACATAAAAAAAGACTGTTTTCTAGACTTATTCTGACATCAATTGGAAGTCATTGGAAGTCATCGAAACTCTTTGTCTTCTTTTGATTCTAAAAATCAAACAAAAAGACGAAAAGTTTCTAAAAGTTTAACTAAAAATCGTTTGAATTGAATATAAATTCAAATTAAAAATAATTTTAAAAACGAGTGAATTTAGTGAAAGAATTAATTAATTGTTTAAATTGTTTGAGAATATAATTAATGATAGTTTTGTTTGAATTTACAAACCGTTTGAATATAATTAATATTCAGAACTCATTACTTCAATGACAACACTTTTGGGCATTTCGTTATCACTTCTTTCGTTGGTTTTAGTCAATAGTGGATCAAATAATGGATCCTTTGGTCAGAGGACAGACGCTTCTCTGGCACAAGACTTTTGGGACTTAATCAAAATGTCTTTTTGTTTAATCAAAGAAGTTTCAGATTTTGCGAAATGTCATCAATATATTGATGACTGGAAAGGGAATGATAGGAAATCCTATTGTTGTGAACGGTTTGACTTTGCGTACTGTGTGTCAAATGTCGCCAACAAAGTCTGTGCCCAAAATGAGGCCAAAAATATCAATGAAAAGGTAATGAAATTCTGCGACGATTTGACCGAAAGTAAATGCAAAGACTTTGGCCATCGATGGTATGATTGGAAGTCATGGAAGTGTCACATCCCTTGGATTCTGATCGCTGTGACAATTGTTGTCATTATTCTAATGATAGCAATAATTGTAATTATTTTTTGTTTATTTAAAAAATAATTCATTTATTTATTCAAAATATTTTATAGTTTTTGAATGAATACACAATTAGTTTATATTCAATCAAAACATTTCTATATTTTTGTCAATAAATTTCATTTAATTTATGACTTCTGTCTATATTTGACATATTTTTATGAAAATGAGTGAAAACTATGAGAAAGAGAAATGTTTTCATTAAATATTGTGTTTGTAATCAAGATATTCGTTATAATCGGTTCCGATTTAATGAGTTTTTAAGTGTTTTTTCAATTCATTTCTTTAACAGTAAATGTATTTTTGAAAATTGAATATTTTTTGTCACAATTTATAGCCTTTCCTTTAATTACAGTCCAATATGTGAGACATATTTAAGAACGCTATGAATAAGAGATAATTTGCTTTAAAAACAGTTTTTCATTCAAATAAATATCGAAAAAACAGCGAAAAACACATAAATATTATGAAACAATTATTTGAAAGTATTTTGTTTTTCTGATTTTCAGTCCAAAGACTTAATGAAAATTATAGGAATTCTCTTCAAAAAAAACATTTAAAGTTAAACATTATTTTCTTGAGTCACGCAAACACTCAGTTTTGTGTAAAAACTTCTTTTTTTGCCAATAAATCGATTTTTGGTTCAATTTTTATGCATTGAAATATTTGTTTGAAATTTTTGCATTTATTTTAAGTAAATGTTAATTATTTTGTAAATAGTTTTAATTACTGTATATTTAAGTGTGAGACCAATCCATCAAAATAATGGTCAAACACTAAAGGACTGTATGTAATGGGTCTGTGCTTGGTATCAATAAGCTCGGGGACAAACCCTTCGCACGAATCGATAGGTTTTAATAAATGAAATCACTTTTAAACTGAAAAATGACGTTAAAAACGATTTTTATCAAAGAATATAATATAATCTGTTCTTCAAATAACTCAATAATCATCACAAAAATTAATACATTTTTTGACATTAATTTCTGTAAATATTTTACTTTAAAAGAAGTGTTGAAAAATTATTCGCCGATAAGTATATTGTGGAAAGAATTTGGGAAAAAATTATCAGTTTTTTAATCATAATTTTCATCTAATTTTTTTGAGTTCAAAGAATAGAATTGTTTTTAATGTTATAAACATTTAATTCCAATGTTTTAAAGGGTTTTAGAGAAAGGAAGAAATTTATTCATAACTTCAAAGAAGGCAATGAGAAGGCAATGATTGCCACAGAATTTGATTCTTTAATCACCTGTACATCTAAGGGGCAAACGTGTAGAACCGTTTGGGATATTTTAATCAAAATCAAAGGGTTTTCTATATATTTAATGACTAATTTTACACTAAATATTGAGTATAAGAAAATTGTTATCAATTAATACATATTTATATCATTAAGCATTGAATAGCAATTTTGACTCAAATTTATTACTTTTAAAATCATTTTTATGACAAACAATGTTTTAAATGTTTTTTGACAGGACTTTGAAATAAGTTTAAATTATTTGCTTTTTTATAACGAAATAGTTTTTAGTTATTTAAAAATTTATAAATCATTTCATTCAATAATTTGTAATAATTTTTGAAATTTTTATCAATATTTTTATTGAAATATTTTTCATTAAATACTTTATGAAATTGTTTAATAAATAACAATTAGAGTAAAATTGATGAAACATTTTTCGATAATATTTCAAAACATATTACAAAATATTCAATAAATAATAATTTTTAAAATATTTTACACTAAATAACGAAAAAAAGATGAAATTTGATATGTTTTTCACAGAAATAAATTATGAGTTTTCTCTTGAAATGCATTTTTGGTGCAAATCGAGAGTAAGTAAAGAAAAATTATCGTATTTTTCACGCGATATTCCATTAAATGTTGGATGAAATGAACTTTTATTTTAAGACCAAAGCATTGGATAATAATTTGAAATAATTTTACAGATATTACAGATATTACTGTATATTAGTTACGAATTTATAACAAATTGATTGTAAGCAGAGCTACCTTTCCATTGAGTTGCTTCAGGCGCTTAACTCGTGTGTATTATACGAATAAATTATTGCTTTCTTTCAAAAATATAGACTTCTCTCAAAGCTTGCATTTGAGGCACACGAGAGACCAGTCGCCGGTCGAGTGCTCTCTCTCTCTCTCTCTCTCTCTCTCTCTCTCTCTCCCTTCTCCCTCTCCCAGCGCTTCATTGATCTGGCATTCATTGCAAATCTTGATATAAATTATTATCATATCATCCAATAATTGCTTCTTCGGGTAAAGGATTTAATGAAGAATTTTCGGCTCAAAATCGTTGCGATAATGGATTGCAATCTGTGTTTCAATTTATAACATTTCCACAAAAATAGTTTATTTTTTTGGATTTAAGTCATATATGAAGTGCTCTATAATTCATATCAATATTTGTGGCCCAAAAGGCCAGACATCAGACAAGAAGAAGTGCTTTGAGTCTAAAGACACGCAAAAAAGTTATTATATAATAATAACTGTTTTATTGTTTAAAATGTTTTTAACAAAATATTGTTTTCTTCACTTAAACTGTATTTAAAAAACTTTTAAGAACTCAACATTGAATTAAATTATGAGAAGAGATGCCAAAATTAGTGACCTTTGACCTCAAGAATTATTACTCATTACTAATGATTTAAAAACAATTTTCAATCAAATTATAAATTTAAACAAATTTTTGTCTCAAATCATTAATTAATAATGTTTTTGAAGTGAAGCTAAATATCAATAAATGTTTGTAATATTGAGAGCCAGTTATTATCAAATGATTGATTCGTTTCTCTTTTCAATAATTAAATCAAATTCAATATATTTTGAGAAAAAAAGATAAGAAAATCAATTTCACTGCTATTTCATATGAATCAGTCCTTCGATGCTATTGATTATGACATAAAAATATATTTTAATTGAGAAGAAATGCCGTAAAAAATATTTATCGGGTTTTAATTGACACACGAATTGGTAATAAATTTTTATATAAAATAATTTATTATTTTTATTATAAAAATATTTTATTATATTTTTTTCAAAAGAGTTCGTTTTGATATACATTAGAGTAAAGTTCAATAAAATTACAATTATTAACGACCAAGGACAGTTATGGGTAATCATTTTCATTTCTTTTACCCCAAAAGCCCATTGAAAATGAAATGAATTTGAAATTTTGATTATAATTAATGTATTATTCATTCAATAATTATATTAGAATTTTTGAAACAAATATTTAATAATGAATAAAATGATTAATTAATAGAATATTCAAATCAGACCTACTTTTCAGTTAGAGTTGGGCTTCAAAATAAGGTCTCAAGAATTGGTCTCACAGTCAATGGCCAGCAATTGTTGACTGAGTTTATAATTAGTGTCTATTATTTAATAGCAAAGACCTGAAGAGCAAAGAGCTCTTCATTTTTAATTTGTGTGATTCATAAAAAAACATTAAATAAGCGATTCTTCGCCCCTTCAAAGATGTTCAGGCGATGCTCACATGCACCTGGAGTTGGGCCTCAGCTGTTGGCTTTGACGACTCATACCATCCCATAGAGTACACACTTTTGTGATCTATTATTCCTGTTTCACAACCTTTTGTTCTATACATTCAACTCAATACCAGTGCTGCGAATAATTCAATACATTGTGTAAGACTTGAATAAACCTATAGTTGACTTATTTAGCACTTATACAATACGTACCAGTGATGGACAGTCGACAGACATTCGTCGGTCGTAACGAATTTTTGTTAAATTTTTTGTTTGAAAACAATAAAAATATTTATTAATGAAAGAATTTCATAGAATTTCGTTATTATTTTGTTTCTCAACTCAAACACAAACATAGAATTCATTAAATAATTTCAAATAGTTTTTTAAAATATTTTTATTTCAACATTATTTGCAATAAAACAAAAAATTGTTATAATTTTTGTGCATATCTTTAATTGAATTGATTTATGATTAATAGGAAAACCTTTTGAGGAATTGATTGTCTTTTGAGGAATTAGTGTTTGTTTAAGGAATACATTTGAGGTATCGATAAGTGTTATAATTATTATTTACAAACGGATCACAAAAGTGGTCGAAATCCTAGATTACAATCAGAAAGACATTACAGAAATGAATGATAGGAACCAAAAGTGTGCCAATCATTGAATACCGTCTCAATGGAAATCCATTTCTGATCTCCAATTCTGTTCTCTTTGTTATACTTTTTTTCTGTCGACTCGATCTCAGACTTAACGAAACCACTCATCAATTGTTCGCCACTTTCTTCGCGTGCAATGCCTTCGCTTTGGTCCGCATCCCGAAGCAGGTCCTGAAGGGCTGATATGTATTCGATGGCCCGATGCAATGTCTTCACTTTGGACAGGCGTTTATTCCTATTCTCAACGGGAACAGACTTTCGCAATCGCACGAAAGCACTGTTAACTGCCTGTACTCTACGCCTTTCCCTTGCATTCCTTCGGGCCACTAAATGGATGGGTTTCTCCCGATGAGGGATGTGCTTATAAGTGGATTTCGTTGTCTTTCTGTCAAATTGTATTCATTTGATTAGTTTTTGATTGTTTTTACATAAACTCAAGTCATAAGAGTCACACACAATGGAAAGCATTGCAACACTTGATGTGTATTAGTATTTGTTATACAATTTTAAGCAAATTCTGAGAAAAAGATTATTTGAAAACTTTTTTGAACTCACTTTTTCTTCGGCGATGACTTGTTGTTGGATAATAGGGTCGAAGCTCTTGATTGAGGTTCCGATTGATTAGACATTGACTCAGACTCTGATTGAAAGAAGTTTTGAATGATTGACGGCTTCTGTAGTGAATTGCATGTGATATGACTTCCAAACGAATAATTGTTGGTCTCTGTCATCAACGGTGGCTCATATGAGGCATGGCTTGTATGGGATGTATGGGTTGGACAGAAGTTGGGTGTAATAGTCATCCAGTTGTTGTCAGTTGGCGATGGTGTTTCTGTAGGACTTGTGAGCGGTGGTAAGTAATTGACTTGCGGTGCGATCACAACAAAGCCCGAGTGCTGTAACTGTTGATCAATGAGTTCTTGCATTACATAAGACTTAATAAAAACTCTTTTATTTGAAGAAAATTCACAAATTTTTGCTCAAAATTCAGTTAATTATAAAATAAAATTAATTTAATTAAAATCGAAAGCAGTTTTCACTCAAATGCAGGTCTAGTTATGAGGGCCTAATCATAGCATAAGAGCCAGCGCTCAGTCATATGGGCTTACAATAAGAGCCAGAGCCAGAGTTCATCAATCTATGAAGTCGTGATCGAACTGAGTGTCGGAGGAATGGATGAAGTGTTACATATGTCTCATCTTATATTAGGTTAGGCCTGACTTTTGGATGGTTGGGCTCTCATAGAGCCAGAGATAGTAGAGAGGAGTGAACACAGAATCGAGTCTTTGCCCAAACACTGATTCATACACTTTGTGCACCTGAAAGAGTGGCGGCCAATCAACTACCAGTGCTTTGGTTATGCAAGTGAGGACTTGTGCAAACGGCACGCGCCGTCCACTGCCTTAAGACAACTGTCGATCGCATTAATTATTGAGATCCACATAAAAGGGACGTCTTATCCGACAATCGATAAGAGGTCGTACGACTCGAGCACTCGTAGAAAAGCCCTTATCTATTGTGTACTGAAATTAACGACAAATAAAAAGTCAATTCAATTATAAAAATACATTCAAACAAAAAATGCAATAAAAAGAGAGAATTCAATGAAAGAAATAATGTTTGAAATGTAAACAAAAATATAATTATTTTTATTCAAAAACCATTGAAAAAATTTCAATAAATCTAAGATATCGGCGCTCATCTCACTGGTAGGCACTGGTATGTCTGCAGCTGTCTATATGTCTAATTTGCATGCATTTCATTTCACGTGTAATTCTTGTAATGTTTGGCCTTTTTATAGCTTTTATGACCACTTCTTAACACAAAACTATTTCTTTAAACTGACTTTCATTGAAATGAAAGTCAAATATAGAGAACACAAAACACGGAACAATTGAATGAAAGTTAACATTAGAGCGCATACATAGACTGTCGGCGCTTACTATAGATTAGTTTGGGTTTGCAATTGTTGCCATTGATTTGATTCAAAGCTATTGTAATGTATTTTATATTTGTTTCATCGATGCGTAAAATGATTGCGAATTAACTAAAAACACATAACAATAAAGTAATTCAAATGACCTTCACTTCGACATCCCTGTGATCATTGCACTGGTCGGCCGTCAGCGCTCATCTCTACACTGGTCTACAGCACCAGTATATTAGGCTCAGTATAATTTGAGCCACAAATTGAATGTTTGTTAACATATTTCGTTTAAGTCCTGTGCCGTCTATGCCTCTAATGCACTGGTAGTAATGGTTGCGCTCCATCTCATCTCCACTTATGAGTGCAGAATCGCCACGAGCTCGAAGTGAGCGCCTGCACGCGCCTCCAACAGCCCATTTGCAGCCTCTCCACAATCACAGCAATGATAGCCCCGGGCCAGCAGGTGAGCATTTTGCCTAACACCGGCACTGGTAGGTTGTCTGCATGTCGGCCACCATTTAGTTGTGCAGAGAATGTGATCAGAATTTTTGCACTAAATCTTTGCCAATACTTTTCAACCAATACTTGTCTTCCAAAACAGTTCTCTATTTTTATTCTTATAATAGATATAAATGTTTTCAATATTATTAATGACTTGTTTTGGTCACTGACCGACCGCTCACTCCAAGCTCAATAATATCTCTGAGATGTCTATACAATGCATTCCTTTCTATAGGATTGCAATGACTTTAAATGTTGTAAATTATAGATAATCTTCAATACAATCAAACATTACTGCAATTGAGATGACATTAAGTTATTTTTGTTAGTCTCAGCTCTACTTAACTCAACATTTTGTGTAATATTTCAACAAAAATATCATTAATTATTGCACCAAATGATAGGAAAACATATTTTCGATATTAATATGTGTTTCAATAATAGTCAACAAATAGTTTCGTTATTTAATCCTCAAATATCTTATCTGTTTATCACCTCATAAACAAAGACCATTTCAAAGGGTTATAAACTCTATAAAAGCACTAATGTTACCCCTCTTCAAATTGAATGCATTCAAAGGGTTATATATCGAGGAAATCAAATCGAATTCTCGGCATAAAAATTATATAAAAATTTTGATCAAGTATTCAAAGAGCAGATGATTTTCACCACAATTTCTGTTACAAAAGTTTTGATTTAGTGAACAAAACCGTTATATTTGTAATACATTTGCCTTCAGTTAAAGCAAAATAATTACCATATTTTGAGATTTAGTCGTCATTTTGACCCTAACTATAATGAGATTCATTTGTCTTTCGTGTGTCTCAAAAAGTGTGGTAAACGCGAAGACTATTATTTGTTACAATCATTCATTAGTTGGTTATAAGTCATGACATTTGTTACTGAATTACAGTTCAGTTGTGAATAACTAAAAGAATAACTGATTTTTTGAGTAACTTTTTGTAGGAATACTCGGATTAGCCATTAATTAATTATTGCTCTCATTCGAGCCCCGACCCCAGCACTGGCAGTCAAACACAGGGATGGAGTGCTGTAGGTGTGAGCCATTATAACTGTACCAAATTGTATGCAAAGTTAAGGATTTAGTGGAAGACACCTGCCTTTGAGCCGACGCTCTCATTGGACGCATCGATGATTATTGACGAACACATTGTCTTCTGTCATGACTTTTGCCAAACATTTACTCAAATCTATAAAAAATATTCATTTATTATTCAGACTTAGATTAGCCGACAATTGTCTGAGAGGTTTAGAATAATATTTATTTTTCTCAAACAATGACTTAAATTAAATCTCATAAAAATCTCATTTATTATTTTATTTATTAAATACTTGAAATGATTTTGATTTTAATTTTAATGTTAAAACAAAAATAAATTTGAATTTAATAATAATTTAAAATAATTGGCGAAAAGTGTCGAAAAAATTCCAAACAAATTCTAAAAGCAATTCAATTATTATTTAGACTTCAAAAGCAATAAAAAGTTTTTCAAAATTATATTTTAAGGGAACGAAAAATAAGTTTTCAAACTCTTAAGACAATAATAAACACTTTTCAACAAATAATTATTGATATTATTTAGGAATATAACAAATTTTATTCAATTTCTATACATTTAAATGATATTTAAAATGCATTTAAATGTTTGTTTCAAAGACAGCGAATATTATTCACATTTACATAAATATCTATTGATATTATGTTGACTTAATGTACAAAAAATATCTTCAGACAATATATAGACAAACATTTTAATGATACGTTGTCTTCAAAGTTGTGTAAAAGTTGCGAACATTTAAACAAATGTTATTATATTTTCTTTATTTTGCTTTTCTTTAAACATAACTTTCATTTGAAATGTTGTTTTCAGTCAATATAAGTATTCATTAATCATTGAGTACTTTATCATCAATAATGTGTGAAAAGTATACCTTTCCTCTTGTGTCCAGTAATAAACAGCTACCGATCCTATTATACACATTACCTGTGCTATGAAAACACATAACAAATGTCAAGAATTTGTTTTATTTAATATTCATGTTTACTATACATAAGAATTGTTTTAAACAATGTTTTCATTAAACCATTTATGCGTTGAATGTTTTGAATGAAAATTTCAAAAACAATTCATATTTAAAACAATTATATTCTTATGATTAAAAAAGTAATCAAAAAAATGCTTTCAATTTCAATATGTTTTTTAATCAAAAAAATTATACAATCATTGAATTCAATGTAATTCTCAATGAAATTATTTATAGGAAAATGACCTCAAATTACTTGAAAATTTTTGATCATTTGATTTGAGATTAGATTTGAATTTAATATTTTTTATCGATTATTGAAAATGACTATAATTTACGAAAAGGTCTTTTAATTGTAAAATGAAATGAAATTCAAAATTAATTTCATTTATATTTTGTTAAAAATAATTAAACATTTGATTAAATTTTTAGAAAAAAAACTTTCAAAAAAACTTTTAAAAATTTAGTTCAAAACAACTTTTGGAAAAATACTTCAATGACGAGGATATCAGTGCTCAAGACATGAGATCTATTTGGATGGACACGAATTGTCTTTGTCTTCATCTCATACTTAGGTCTAAACGAATACAAAGATCTGAAACAATCAGACCATTGAAGACATAGAGAAAGAACTGCTATTTCTTGTTCAGTGGAACCAATGAGTGGTTATATTATCTCAAGTATTGTCAATATCTCTACTAATAGTTACAAGAACTCAGAGATCATCTCAAAAGATCCAATCAATGGATCAATCGTTTGGACGATCGCTAAACAGATCCACAAAGACTTAATGGCGTTATGAATGATATCTGAATGAGTGGTCAAAAAGTGTTTACAACATTAGTGGCGATCATATGATCTAATCCTATGAGCGATGGCATGGAGTGAAGGGGGGAATGATATCCAACACAACATCTCAACTCAATTACGTTAATAACTATTTATAGACTCTTTTGAAGACTTATTATTCACTTATCATTCAATACGCAAACAAATGTCAATCCAATGGTCGACAAAAGGCTGACGTAATTCATGTACATATCGTTGGCGTCAAAACAGCTGTTGTATTGAGTGAACCAAAACATTGCATTCACTGTTAAAATGGACTGAAAATTGCGTTTGCATTGAGTTATAGTGAGAGAGGGTTTGATGAGAGGGAGAGCGAGAGTGAAACATATGAGTGACTGATATCTTGTAAACATTGTATGTCTTGTAAGCAATGGAGTCATCACTACTTGTGATTGAAACCAATAGTAATAATAATCCAATTAATAACCAAAACAATAATAATCTGATGGAAAGGATAGAAGAGATAACTGAAGAGATTGTGGCGGAAATGAGTGCCACAATCAGTGACGACAAGTATTCTTCGGAATCGCCAAAAAAGCGATTCAAATGTGAACCAAATGTGACTCAAATGGACAGCAATTGCAATGAGATGTCAATCAAAGAGAAATTGGAGCAGAGATTAGGGGGTATTCTGTGTTGTGCGGTCTGTCTCGACCTCCCAAAGGCTGCCATTTTTCAGGTGAGACTCAATTCATATGTTTTTTACCTATAATTGACTTAAACTTTGATTTCCTTTCAATTTTTGCTTATTTTATTCAACCATTCATTGAATGTTAAAAATAATGTTTTTATTACTTAATGTTTGTCTCACTTTGTCTTTAATTGTTTCATCGTTTCATTCAATGCTTAACTCGTTTTTGAGTCTATTTTGAGTGTATTTTTTTGATGATTCATCGGTTCATCCCTTTATTATCCCCTTATATATTGGTTAATACATTAATGGCTTTATATATATTTATAGCTATTTTTTGTATCAAATAATTGCTTATTTTCCCCAAAAAATATTTTTCCTAACATTTAGATAATATTAATTGAATTTTGATTTATTTTAAAACATGTTTTGCTTTCAAAATACAATACCTAATGAAAGGAAAAGTCCCGAAAAAAATGTATTTTTTATTTCTTTTAGTATTTTATTATTTATTATAAAAATTTTTATCGATTTATTGTGAAAATTATTTGTAAATAATTGGCACTAAATTTAATGTTATTTTAACTTTAATATAAAAACTTTTAATTTTCTGTACATTTGTTTTCATTCAATAGATTTGTAAATTATTTTAAAATAAATAAATAAAATACAATTAATAATAATTGTCTGAAGTATTAATAGTTTTGAATTTCTATCAAATATATTGAAAATGAATTTTGAATCTTAAAAAGCCTTCAAAAGCCTTAACCCAAATATTTCATTCACTGTTGAAAGCCTTTTGTCGTCAAAAAAATAATTAAAGGCTTTATAAATGACAATGAATTTTGAAAAATAAAAAAACTGATTATATATTAATGTTTAACATATTATACATTATTTTGACTAATGTTTGCAATTGTATTAAAAGTGTACAAATGGTCACCTGATGTGTGCCGGATGTTTTACACACCTTTTAGCCGACGGTATGAATTGATTGCAAAGTATTTGTATTTATTTTATGCATTGCTTTGATTGACAGCTCGTCTTCGGGACGAGACGGCCACCTGTCCCAACTGCCGGTGCGTTATCTCCCGTGACCTTTGCTCCAGGAATTTGGCCGTTGAGAAGGCTGTGTGCGAACTGCCCGGACTCTGCAGGTTCTGTAATAAAGAACTGCCCCGTTCTCTGTTGGACAGACACCAGTTTGATTACTGCGATGAAAGGATTGTTCGCTGCACTTATGCCCGCATAGGGTGTCCCTGGAGTGGACCCTTCCATGAGTCGGGTATGTCTTCAAAATGATTTTCATATCATTTAATGCAATGATATTTCCCCTTAAGGTTCACACGCAGAGACCTGTCTTCACCCTGAAAAGAGTGGACGCGATGTGTTGGGCGTTTTGGTGGCTTTGGACAGGGAGGCAATGGAGGAAAAGAAGTTATACGACTCTATCTTCGATTTGCTGTCCTTCGAAAAGATCACATTCAATGACCTTCAGCTCAAGCCGTACCGAACGGACGAATACATACATAAACTATATTACGAGACATCGAGATTCACGGCTTTCAACACCCAATGGGTAGTGAAGGCTCGGGTCAACGATGACCAGAGAGACCCGACTCAGTCGTGCGAACGACAACTCAGTTATCAAATTGTGCTCAAAAGCAAACTAACGACTCCTATGGCTATTCATTACGTGATTCTTAAGGTATTTTCAGACCAAACTAACGGCAAACTAATGACAGAGATGTTGACAATTAAGGGTCCTTTCGGTGATATGAAACTTCATCCACACCTTCACAAACACGAGTTCAACGAATCGAGTAATGAAAGTCTCTTTCAGACGATATCATTGCATGACTCACACGAATGCAACAAATTATTGGCCGCAAAGGTATGAAAAAACTCATTAAAATTGATTTAAAATTAATTTATTCGTCAATTTGTTTGCATTTCAGGCCATAAACTTTCGACTAATTATGTTTCAAATGCAAAAATAATCGACAAAAACGTCTTTGAGTTTGACTTTTGATTTCGTATTTAATTTCGATAAATGAATTGATTTTAATTTAATGCAAATATTAGTGAATCGTTTGATAAGTATTTTTTGATTAGTTTTTTCCAATAGTTATAAAGGATTTTGTTTTTTTTGAAGTAATTTATATTTTAGGGAATAATTGGCTGAAAGTAATGGCATATATTGTGTGAAAGTCTCTCAAAGTCTTGATATTAATTGATATTTAATTGTATTGACTTTTAGTGCAAATATATATACAAACAAATACTGTATATTCGAGTCTATTGTCGTCTTTGCAAACAGTTGTCAAAAATCATTATATTATTTAAGACTTATAACAAAGCCTTTAAATAAGCGTTGATTTTCTCAAATATATTTATGTTTTGATTCCGTTATAAAAATTATATATAATTATCGTCAATGAGTTTAATCCCTTTCCCCAAATCACAGTATTATTAACTCAAATGGCTTTTCGATTGAGTTTCAAATGACTGGCCTTTTAATTGTCAATCTTTTGTGAAATACTTTAAAAATACTTTTGAAATGATATACAAAACAAAGTTTAGTTACAAAAAGACAAAGCATTCTATCCTTTGATCTGATTTTCGGGTTTTCTATTGTTTTGAAAGCTTTTAAAAGTGTCTGAAGTGTTAGATATTGTAATAATTTTGTGTTTCATTCAATTGTTTGTATTTTATTACTGTTTAACAAAAAACAAATAATTTTTAAAATTATGTAAAATCACTGATTAGTGCAAAAAGTTTTATTTGTTTAACAATTAATGTAAAAAACAATAGAAATATTATTAATATATTAATAGAATTTAATATATATTTGTTTTAATGAGTTATCGATGAATTAAATCCATTTGTGTTTGTCTTCAAATATAACCAATCATTTGATGCCATATTTTATGCAATATTTCGTTTCAATTTTCCTTTACTTATATTTGAATAAATAATTTCATTATTTTTAAAATGAATTTCAATTTCACATAAATTTATTTCTAAACTAAAAGTCCGATATATTTGGATCTGTTGTATCGATGGGTGAGTTGTGGCCATTGGACCAGAAAGTGGTCGCAA
>JAQIXR010000610.1:0-22975 GCA_034700825.1 Quadroppia sp. Gr-Ori-00064 | reverse complement strand
AGAGAGAGAGAGAGAGAGAGAGAGAGAGAGAGAGAGAGAGAGAGAATATTTTAGACAAAGAATTCTTATCCCAAAAATAAATCAGGCAAGTGTACATGATTTGTGAAAATGGAGTATGGTCACCCTATCGGCAAAATCAGCGTTGCACTCAAAACATACAGACGTAGGCTGTATGTTATGTTTGTTGTGAATGTTCTCAAACACAACTCAAACATTTAAAAATGCTTATCAAATGACATCTCTATAGTAAGCCTCAGTAATATATTGCGTGACAAAAGAATATATTTATTCAGAGATTTATTTTTACGTAATTTTACGTAAAAAAATACTATTTAATTGTGCTATGATTTCGTGTTTCGTGAAAAAAAGTATTAGAAATATATGTTATATTTGAAGCAAAAACTAAAAAATAATGAAAGGATGGCAAAGAAAACATATATTATTCCAATTGTATATAATTTTGTTCGTATTTACGCTTTTCATTGAGAACTTCGATAGTGTCGACGCCGGCTACAGAATCATGAGAGCCAGGGGTATGTTTGGAGTAAATCATATTCAGTTTATTTTATACAGCTCTTTACAGTTGCTCCCGCGCGAAGGGTCGTACGTGTGGTACGGGTTGTGAAGCGACGACCAAGAGTCAGACGGCCCAAGACTATCATCATCACCATAATCCGTCCCAAACAACCCAAGCAAATCGACCCAACCGACCAACCTGACGGACCTGATGGTCCTGATGGACCTGATGGACCTGTAGGCCCGCCTCAAGAACAGCTCAAAGCTGGCATTCCTGAGGTCATATACACCAAGATCTCCTACTGTCGTAATGAAATCTATACAAAGAATATTCTGTACATGTGTTACACAGAATATTCTGTGAATGTTACACAGAAAATTCTGTTAATGTGTTACACAGAATATTCTGTACATATGGTATCACATATGTTGTGGATGTGTGCATAAATTAATTGAATATTCTGTAGCTATAATAGTTTGTGAAGAATATCCATATCATGTGTACAATCCATTCATTCCATATGCGAAACGCTATGAAAATAATTTTTAATAATATTTATGCCCCCTATAATATGCCCTCTTTTTTTCCTATGGACCTCAAATCTGAAGCTAAATCTCATTGTGCAAACACTGATGCCCAGAACGCACTGTACAAGTGCTACGTCAACACGAAGTGGTGGACTGATATCAGCGCTAAGTGTGTGAATTCGCACAACAGTTGCAGTGATGGCGACATGAAGATACAACAGGACTGTATTGTCAAACTTGAACCGTTAGACATACCTCAAAAGGAC
Source organism: Quadroppia sp. Gr-Ori-00064 (assembly GCA_034700825.1). Taxonomy (NCBI): domain Eukaryota; kingdom Metazoa; phylum Arthropoda; class Arachnida; order Sarcoptiformes; family Quadroppiidae; genus Quadroppia; species Quadroppia sp. Gr-Ori-00064. Next base: position 21,665 of record JAQIXR010000610.1, on the reverse strand, counting down.
ATCGACTGTATGCTTGCGGGGCTGAACAGTGAGACGCGCAGTTGTATCAAGAGCAATTATCCCACGATTAATCATGGCTTGAGTGATAAGGCGGCAAAAAAGCCGGCCCAAAAACCGGCGAAAAAGGGGCCCAAAAAGAATGGAAAGTAAGCAAAAAAAAAGGGGTGTTAAAAGTGTTTGAAATATTTTTTGCAGAAAATATTTTTATTAAACATTTTATTTTTGTTGAGATTTTTATGAAAAATGTAGACATAATAAAAATAAATCAAAGAATTTCATTGTCTGTTAAAACAAAGAATTTTTATTATCTCGTGTTTTGTTTTATTATTCAAAAGCTTTTATAATGAAATGCTTTGTTATATAATAAAAACAAAACTTTTTGTGATTCGTATTTAATGTATAACAACAAAAGAATTCATACATTATTTTGTTGAACATTCAGTACAATCTGTGTTCAAATAATCAAGCAGAAAATTACGTCAATTGAATAAATATATATTTGCATTGATTTTAAGAATGATTTATATATTATATGTCAATAAATATAATTAATATAATTTTTAATGCATTTTATTATTAAGAATATTTTTGACAAAAAAATTGAATAATATATGATATTATGTATAGAACTTAATACTGAAAGCTCGAGAATATTCTGTATTGTAAAGTGGAATATTTTCAAGAATATAACAGTTTTTGTATATTTTTATTATATTTTAATATAAAGTATAGAAAAAAATTAGTCTTTTCTGAGATTTGAGAGTGATCTCCCTTTCCTCACAACCCTCTCTCAGCACTACTTAACTTTATATACTGTTCTCTAATTAATTCTCAACTTTTACGTTAACTTCATTTCTATCATTCAATTCAAACTTTTTTATATATACAATAAACACAGACCTGAAAGGGATTTGATCTCTGGTCTCCTTTCCTTACTAACTGTGCAGCTCTCTTACCTCTGCGCCACTGACCGGCGTCTAAGCCTTTATTCATAAATTTTATACTAAATATTAATGAAAACATTTTGAGTGAAAACTCAATGATATTTGAGTTACAGTTTATAAGTATTGGTGAGAGAGAGAGAGAGAGAGAGAGAGAGAGAGAGAGAGAGAGAGAGAGAGAGAGATTTTAATTTTTTCTGATCTAAACTCCTTATGATTTTCTAAGCCTTTGAGTCTATTATTCATAAAATACATATCTATTAATAACTCTTAATTCCACTGATATTCAACGCATTCATTACCAAGAATTGTCTCATAAAGTCATTTGAAATTATAATGTCATTAATGAATAGATTTAAGCAATGATTAAAGGAATAAATTTTTTGTACAATTGCAAAACTCAGGGCTTGTAATAGACTCCGGGATTTTGTTGTTAAGCAAATTCTTAATCTATAATCAGATTAATATTTAACAGAATATTTATCTAGAATTTGACATATAAAAAGTGGACACACATTGAGCCGGATCTCATTGTAGTGAAGGTATTGTTGTCTATGTCTTCATAATAGATATTATAGAATTTCAATACAATTCTTGCAAACAATGTTTGAGTACATGTTTATCGTATTGGGCGTCAACTGTCGTAACAGATGTTTGAGCCAACTATTGGCTGGCATTGCGATCGCAATGCTATCGCTGTTCATATTTCAAATACCCTTCACCTTTCAAGCGGAGCACAATATGGCCTTGATCATTTTTAAATGCTCAACACTGATCATGTGTGCCTCGAATCTCATGTCCTATTTGTTGATCAAATACAAAGAGAAGCAAATATTTCACTTATATTACGCTTTGAAGCGTTATATCAATGATAGCAACGCAGAGAATATCAGAGAAACCATTCGTTGTATCATTGGATTCGTTGTGTTTTCACTACTGTCGGCGACCACAGGCTATCTCGTCTATAACGGCGACTTTTGGGACACGCCATTCAAGTCGGTGCTCATTCCGTACGACTTCAAAGCGCTGACAATAATCGCTTGCATTCCACACATGTATTGGATTTTTGGCGTCTTTATGATTCACTACGAAATGAAATCAAGATTTTATAACATTATCGAAAGCTTTGCGAAAATCATGAAAGTGGTGGAAAATCAGCGCCCGTTGAAGGAAGAGCTCCTGCCTGTACTTCAAGCCGTGCTACGCTTCGTCCATTTTGACCGCGATCTGACCAAGCTCATCGACGTACTGATGGTGTTCAACGCGATTCACGTCATAACATACAATGTCTCTTTGGTTACGTTCGTTGCGATACAACAGTTCACGAATTATGTGAACATTGTTTGTATGTTATGTTATTTTCTCGCATTCAATGTCTACTTCGTTTACATCACTGTAACGTTGTTTGTGAAGAAGAGAATTATTTCGCGAATCTCCGAAAAGCTTACGGAATGGCAGAGATATCGAGACGAGGAGGAATTGTGTCTCGAATTGGGTGTTCTGAGACAATTGATTTTTCTCTTCGATAAGAAAGTGTAAGAAAATTTTTATACGTTATATATAAAAAATTTATCAAAAATGAAATTAATTGAAAAAATTTATTATGAATTTTCAATAGCTATGAACAGCCGATGGCTTATAGGCGTGAAGAAGAATAAGGGGCTCTAAAGGGATGGAGAAGAAAACATGACTTTAAATGTGTGAAAAATATTTGAATTTCAAAATTCTTAAATTTTCTCAAAATATTTATTGAGTAAAATGTAATCAATTTTTTCAATGTTTTAATATCAGTAAACATAAGGAATTTTTATTATATTTTGATTTTAATGAATATACAGTATATCACAAATACTATAATTATTTTGTGCTTACACTTCAATGTCAATGAATAATATTATTCTATTACAGAAAAAAACTATGAATTCTATTGTAATAAATGTTTAAAAATATTCACATAAAATATATTGAATAAACAAAAACAAATTAATATTTGAAAATTAATTCTTCAATTTTTGGGCGAATTTATGTATTAATAGGAAATATCGCGCGTTTTTAACCAGAATCTGAGGAATGAAATTTTTTTTTTTAAATATTTGATTAGTTTATTATTTCGATTCAAATACCATATAAAACACAGGTAGTGTTAATGTCATCAGTGGGCCAATAGTGAGACCAATTTTCTTCATGTTATTCAGTCTCTCGTAATATGTCATTAGCTTTAGTTTATGCCTGATATGTATTGGCCATCCATTCAAACACATCTGATATCTATATAACTGTTTGTGCTGTTTGTGAAACATTGATGAAAGCAATGCAAACGCGTATTGAATACAGAATAATACGATAAACATTGAGATAATTAGGAACCACAAGAATATTCTGTACTCAATGTCGAACACTTCAAACAGTGCTAAATGTATTGCCATTAGGTTTGCGGGCATTAATGTCAACATTAAATACATGTATAGAAATGAGATTAAAGTGACGTTGTTTTTGAACATTTTCACAAACTCAACATGGTCATGTATAAATTTCTGCAAGTTCCTCTGCTGCTTGAGCTTACTGAATTTATGATGATGATATTGGTGATCGAGTATTCTATTAACGCGCCTTATATTTATGAAAAACACGTAACACAGAATATATAGGAATATAAGGAATGCACTGAAATCGAAAACCAATGCAAACATCACTACATATTCGATGATTTGCGGTATGAATGACAGCAGAAATGTCTCAAACGTATAGTATTTCACTTGAATACCAATGATAAGCGCCAGTAGAAATGAACCTGGTAATAAATTGTATAAATTAAACTAGATAAATGTCATATGCGCTTGCATTTGGGAATGTTATTTAGTGTTATTCTCATAAAAATGTCTTCAGTTAATCAATATGTGGTAAATGTATGCATGTTTAAAAAATAACTTTTACCTTGAACAATCAATATAAATGTCAGCCATTTATATAGGGCATTAGCTATTCCTCTTATCACCGGCATATGAGCAAGGTGATGACGTATAATGGTCACGGTTTGTGGAGAATAATCACCTCTGATAACGAGGAATAATTCTGTCCAAAGAAATAAGCGCTTATTTCCTGACGAACGGATTGTGTAAAACATATTTGCGCCAAATATTTGTAGTAAAATCATTCCGATTGATATGTACTCTTGAATTCCGCCGATATATAGTGAGAAGTCGTATATGATTAGCCTTACATACGGTCCACAGAATAAGCCGATAATGAACTTGAAAATATTGATGACATAACAGACCAAAACACACGACTCGAGGAATGAGAGCTTTTCGTCGCAAAGAATAATACGTTTGACTTTATTTAGATAATAGTCGACCAAAACGTTGTGAACATTACTGTCGGTCGAGATATAGCCGTAAATGCGATTCATTTTAATGTTTTTTTACAACAAATATTTGTTTTAATATTATATGAATTAATACTGAATTTGAATTAAGTTTTTCTATCAGCTATTCATTGAGTGATAGAAATATCAATAAATTTAATTGAATTAATTCGTGTTTTCTAAGGTATGAGAAAAAAAAGTTTTTCATTTCAATGATTATTGATTTCAATGAAATATCAGTCATTCATAAGAAGTATTGATTTAGATATTTAGACATTTTTATTTATTTCGTAAAATATTTTTTATGCGCAAAAGTAATGAAATTTTAAGGCAAAAAAAATGTTTCAAAATCTCTAAACAAATCAGTGATTGCTTTTCAAATAAAAACAAACAAATACTTAACGCATGAATTCTATTGAATAGAAATTTCTTTATTCTATTCAATATTCTACAAAATGAATTTGTTTAAGAATATTCTGTATAATTAATTCTAATATAAGTAGAATAAAATATATTAAATATTCTTTTGAATGTCCAACGAATAACAATATACACAATATTCTGGATATTATTTAATTCTTTATAACAAATGTTTACATAATATTTTATAGTCAACAAAATTGATAAAATTCTTGATATTTAAGAACATTAATTAAGATTAGAAAATATTACGAAAAAATCAAATACTGAACACAAGAATTTCATTTACATTTAGCAAAGTTTGTCTCATCGCTGAATGCCTTGCGATTAGAGCAATGGGGGACCAGTCTGTCCAACATGTCGTTGTGCTTCACAAGCCAATAGTTGCGACAGTCCTGGCAGTCAAAATCATCATTGCCAGTACCAAGGTCAATGTGATTTTTAGGATTTGCCTTCAGGAACGGCAGGAATATATTCTCATCTAAATATGACATGTGATCAAAGTGTAGTTTAATCGGTCGTCCAATAACTAACAGCGTGTTTGCCTCAAAGCTGGCGCTCGTAATATAGGGGTTATTCCATAGATAAATGTTGAGCAGAGCGTCAGACGACTGGCCGTCGATGAAGAAGGCCTTGACTGGTATGTGACTTATGTTTGTGTTATGTATATAAATGTCGCGAATATTCTCCAGCCTTTGGAACGCATTGTTACCCAACGACTCGATAGCTCTGCCATAAAGTGACACTTTGGTCACGTTCTTCAGCGAGCCGTCGATGGGTGCGAAGGCGTCGTCGGGTATTCGTGTGATATTATTATCGGACAAATCAATGTAGTCGACGTTGACGAACCTTGATGCTATCTTGAACAGCGATTCATCGAGTTTTGGATTCGCGACGAATTCGATGTGTTTCGTAACCAACAGGTTCGCCGAAAACGCCCTCTCATGGATGCGGCTTAAGTTGACTGCGCTGTTGATTGTGATCATATCAAACGTGATGTCTTTGAACGTATTGTCCGGTAATTCAGTTATGGCTGTATTTGACAAATAAAAGCCTTCGAAGTGTTTCTCATCCGTTTGTAGTTTGGCGTCCATTTTCTCAAAGATACTTGGTAGATCTATAGACACATGCTCGTCTCCGATGCAGTAAATACTGTTGTTAAGACATGTGCAAGGTAAGATCAGACTCGAATCGGGACAGAATATGCTCTCGCATGTTATAAACGGCAACAATAGTGTGAATGATAAAAATTCTGTGAAAAATATTTTTTAAGAATATTAATAAATGATTGAATTTTTTTTTGTAAAACAAAGCAATATTTACTCACTGTTTGACAACATTTTTAAAGTATTGTTAGCAATAAATTGTTAGCAAACGTTAAAAATTAATTAACTGCTATTTCTGTAAAAAATTCTCTCAATTTATACATAAATTATTTCTATTAAAGTCTATAACAACTAATACTCATATCATATGAAACACACAAATCCTATTAACTTTTTTATCGAACGGTTTGTACTTACAAATTGTTCTTAGAAAATATTACAAGATATAGACCCTCATCAAATGCATGGGTCGACTGTGATATAACATCGTAAGACTTTATAATGGATGAGATAATAGAAAAAATAACGAACTCATTATCGCAAATAAAAATGACAATTCAAAGTAATGTGAAAATAATTTTTAAAATATAATTCTGTTATTGAAAACACATTTCATTGTATGTGTTGTGGGTATGAATATTATCTACAAATTCTTTTTTGATCAGAAAATAGATATTTGTTTCAAGAATTTAAAAAATAATTTTTTAAACATTTAATAAAAATACGAAAAAAAAATTATTTAATTTCTCTGTTTTGTGTGTGAATAACAACTCCTATGTTTTGATAACAGAATATCATTTTTGAAAATCATTTATGAAATTCTTTTGCGATAAAGGGTTCGATATAAAGGTATTATTGAGTAAAACTTTTCAATAAATATCTGATTCTTTAGAAAAATGTTTAATTATTTTTTAGAAGTAAAAGATATAATATTAATCCAATTCTATAGAAATGATAAGACTTTCGTTAACTGTAATATGATTTCCAATTTTTAGCAATAAATGGAATTCAATGATAGGTTAATAGGATTTGTGTTTTGATATCTTTTTCATATGATATGAGTATTAGTTGTTATAGACTTTAATAGAAATAATTTATGTATAAATTGAGAGAATTTTAACAGAAATAACAGTTAATTGATTTTTAACGTTTGCTAACAATTTATTGCTAACAATACTATAAAAATGCTGTTAAACAGTGAGTAAAATAAAGTTTTGTTTTACTAAAATTTTTTTATGTATTTAATAATGATTTAAAATCATAAGAAATATTTTTTAAAAAATTAAATATTTATTAATATTAAAAAAAAATATTTTTCACAGAATTTTTAACATTCACACTATTGTTGCCGTTTATAACATGCGAGAGCATATTCTGTCCTGATTCGAGCCTGATTTCACCATGCTTATGTCAAAACAACAGCATATACTGCTCAGGAGCCGAGCACCTAGATCTACCAAGTATATTTGAGAAAATGGAAGCAAAACTACAAACGGATGAAAAACACTTCGAATTCTTTTATTTGTCAAATAAAGCCATAACTGAATTACCGGACAATACGTTCAAAGACATCACGTTTGATATGATCACAATTGACAGCGCATTCAACTTAAGCCGCATCCATGAGAAGGCGTTTTCGACTAACCTATTGGTGACGAAAAGCGTGGAATTCAATAGGAATTCAAAACTGGATGAATCGCTATTCAAGATCGTATCAAGGTTCGTCAACGTCGAGTACGTCGGATTGTCCGATAATAACATCACACGAATACCCGACGACGCCTTCGCACCCATCGACGAGTCGCTGAAGAACTTGAACAAAGTGTCACTCTATGGCAGAGCTATCGAGACGTTGGGTAACAATGCGTTCCAAATGCTGGAGAATATTCGCGACATTTATATACATAACACAAACATAAGTCACTTACCGGAGAAGGCGTTCGCTATGGACGGCCAGTCGTCTGACGTTCTGCTCAACATTTATCTATGGAATAACCCCTATATTACGAGCGCCAGCTTTGAAGCAATCACGCTGTTAGTTATCGGACGACCGGTTGAACTACACTTTGATCACATGACATATTTGGCTGAGAATATATTCCTGCCGTTCCTGAAGGCACACTCTAAAAATCACATTGACCTTGGTACTGGCAATGATGACTTTGACTGCCAGGACTGTCGCAACTATTGGCTTGTGAAGCACAACGACCTGTTGGACAGACTGGTCCCCCATTGCTCTAATCGCAAGGCATTCAGCGATGAGACAAACTTTGCTAAATGTAAATGAAATTCTTGTCATTCAGTATTTGATTGTTTCGTAATATTTTTTATCATAATTAATGTCCTTAAATATCGAGAATTATATAAATTCTATTGAATATAAAATATTATGTAAACAATTTCTTTGAAAAAAAATTAAATAATTTGCAGAATATTCTGGTAATTCAGTTTACTTGTGATTCGTTTGACATTCAAACATGTGTTTTATTTTTTGAAATTTATTCCATAGAATATTATGTATCTTAAAAAATTATTCTGTTTTCACATAAATTACAATTCTTAAGAATATTCTATTTTAAAAATAATTTTACTTAATTTTAATGACAATAAATACACAACACAACAAACAATACTTAGATTACAGTTTCTATTCATTTTTGATTCACATTATAATCAATCAATTTATACACAAAATATTCTTTGCTTTAAATAAATAAATTCTTAGGAAGTATTCCTTTGACACAAATATAAAAATCGATTCAATGATTGTTCAAAAATTTTTATTTAATAAATTATATATAAAAAAAATTATAAAATATTTTATATGAAAAAATATTATATATATAATTACAGTTTGAAAGCACAATATTTCTAGACATTCATTGTCTCATATAATTGGATAAACAAGTCATAAAATACCATCATTTTGAGTATTATTTTCTATTGTATATGTCTTTTGTTATTCGCTATTAACTTATAGTGCATTCTCTTTAGTCATTTGATTTTGAAAATTCAATACAATTGTTATAAAAATATTGTTGATTTCAATGGAAATAAACTGTAATATAATATATATATCAGACTATTATTTAATATATATTTTGAGTGGGATTTCATTGTCTTCGCATATAAGTGAATGATATATAAAATTCTTGTCATTTCATTGCAATCATCTCTAGTATTGAAGTCATACTAAAAACACATTTTTTATTCATATTAAATATTATGAAAAAATATAAATATATTTGAATTAAATATTTTTGAGAAATATTTTGAAAAAAAAAAATTTTTTTAATATATGAATAAATAATGAAAATATTTATAATATAAAACATATTACTATTTTTCATCAGAATTGACTAAATTCTATTCATAGAATTCAATATAAAATAAATTAATTCAAATATTCTGTCATAAAATGTGACAATAATTCTTAGAATTGTTTTTGTGTTTTTGTTATTTTCAGTGCATATGAAGAAACTGTAATTCAGTTGTGATTCTGCGATCGTCGCTAACATCGTGTGAATGACTATAAATCTTAAGTTAAAGAGAATTTATTTTAAATATTTTACACGTAATTAAATACACAAAATGTTTGAATACGTGTTCATAATATTCGGTCTCAACTGTAATAAGAAAACTGTAAGTCAAATATTGACAGGAAATGCGATGACAATTATGGCGTTGATGTTAATTCATATCCCATTTACAATGTTTATTCAACATAATATCACCATGATCATCTTCAAAGCGTGCGTGATTGTAATGTGTATTTCAAATTCATTATCATATATTTGGATCAAATATAATGAGAATAAAATATTTATTTTATTCAATGATTTGAAACAATATATCAATAATAATGTCGAAGAGAATCACAATGAATGCACTCGTTGTGGAATTGCGTTCATTGTGTTCATAATTATGTCCGCATCACTAGAATATATTTTTTACATTCAAGACTTCTTGGAACATAATCTCCAATTGGTGTTAATTTCGTACAATTTCAAGAACATTGTCTATGTGTTGGTCTTTCCGCACATGTTTTGGATACTATCCGTACACATGATTTACTTTGAAATGAAAGTCAGATTTTATAACATTGTTGAAAAATATTATAAAACAGTGAATTTCGATGAAAATCAACGCCCTGTTAAAGAGCTGATAATTACAGTTCAACAGAATATTCATGAGTTTATTCATTTTCAGAGTGTTTTCTCCAAGAATATTGACGTACTGTTTGTATTCAATGTCATTCATATCATTGCATATAATATAACAATTTTAATATTTTTAAAAAACTATTCCGAAAATAATGTAAACATTTTGTGTTTTGTGTTTAATTTATTAACAATTAATCTATACTTCATTTTCAGCGCTAAAACACTGTATAATAAAAGTGCAATCATTTCACAAATGAGTGAAAAATTAAATCAATGGCAGATATATAGAGAGGACGAAGAATTGTGTATTGAATTAGCAGTTCTGAGACAAACGATTTCAATCTTTTATAAGAAAATGTAATTATTTTTTGAAATGATAAATAAATATAATATATATTTAATTTGTTATCTCAATTATAACACAAATTATGTTCTAAATATATTCTGTGTTTTATGTCATTTGTTTTGCATATAATTTTGTATGTCTTTTATGTTTATGAATTCACTTATATTTTGTAACACAAAATTCAAAACAATTTTTAATAATAATTTTTGATGTCTATGAAAATAATTAATAAAATAATATTATGTAATATATTGAGTGGGCTTTCAATGCCTTACATATAAAAGTCATTCTCCGATATCAGTGAATATTAAATAAAATTATAGTCATTTCATTGCATTCATCTCTAGTATTGAAAACATATTATTATTAAATAATATTATTGAAAAAATGCAAAAATAAATTACATTTTTCATGTGAAAAAAGAAATACTTTTTGAATATGTGAATAAATAGAGAGTTATTTAGAAAATATAAAAAGAAATTCTTTAGAATATTCTCTCAATTTCTTCTCAACTAATTCTGATATCAAATGAAAATGTTATGTAAACATAAATCCTATTAACTTGTGATTGAATTTCATTTATTACTAACAAATAGAAGTCATTATACAGTGAACTAAAGTCCTATCAATTCTATAGAATTAGTTTAATGTTATTTATATCTCAAACTCTGAAACATATTCCCATTCGATGCAAGAGTTCCTGAAATATAAGTTAATATTATATAAAATTCTTGTCATTTCATTGCAATCATCTCTAGTGTTGAAGTCTCTATAAAAATGAAATGTTTTGAAAAAAAAAATATTTTTTTTAATTAAATAATTTTCATAATATATATGAATATGAAATTATTTTTAAACGTGAAATAATGTGAATAATATGTTTCATATGTTTTAACAGAATTGAGAAAACAACCTTTAATTGTATTTCCAATATTTTACACGTAATCCAATAAACAATGTTTGCGTACGTATTCATAATATTTGGTCTCAACTGTAATAACAAAACTGTTAGTCAAATAATGACTGGAATTGTGATAGCATTTTTGGGGATGATTTTCTTCCACATTCCATTTACACTGCTTATGGAGCACAGCATCATCATGATCTTCTTCAAAGTGTGCCTGAGTATAATGTGTTTATCAAATTGTTTATCATATTTTTGGATCAAATACAGAGAGCGGAATATATTTAAACTATACAATGATTTGAAACAATATATCAATAATAATAGCGAAGAGAATATCAATGAATGCATTCGTTGCGGAATTGCGTTAATTGTGTTCGCAATAATATTGGCTACATTTGAGCACATATTTTACATCCAGGACTTTTGGGAAAAGAATTTCAAATTGATATTAATTTCGTACAATTTCAAGAACATTGTCTATGTGTTGGTCATTCCGCACATGTTTTGGATATTATCCGTACAAATGATTTACTATGAAATGAAAGTCAGATTTTATAACATTGTTGAAAAATATTACAAAACAATGAATTTCGATGAAAATCAAAGACCTGTAAAAGAAGACATAATAACAGCACAACAGAATATTCATGAATTAATTCATTTTCAGAGTGTTTTGTCCAAGAATATTGACGTAATGTTTGTATTCAATGTAATTCATATCATTTTATATAATATAGCAATAGTTATATTCATAAAAAGTTTTTTGGAAAATAATGGAAACATTTTGTATTCTGTTTTTAATTTATTACCAATTAATCTATACTTCATTTTCAGCGCTAAAACACTGTATAATAAAAGTGCAATCATTTCACAAATGAGTGAAAAATTAAATCAATGGCAGATATATAGAGAGGACGAAGAATTGTGTATTGAATTAGCAGTTCTGAGACAAACGATTTCAATGTTTTACGTGAAAAAGTGGTCATTGAATTGACATGTGTTTGAATAATGAAAAAGTATTCCATCGATGATAAAAATTCTCTCATTTTGTACAAAGTATTTCTAATGTTAAAAATTATTATAAAAATTACTTTTATTGTTAAATAAGAATTGATTTTCGAATATAACAAAAATTATTATAAAATTCATTTTATTTTATATTAAGCAAACTGTAAATCAATTAAACATTAATTTTATTGTAATTTATTTAATAAAATTTTTGTCATTTATTTATGTGTTTTATAAACAGACAATTTTCACGACTACTGTCCACAACAGTATAAGGAACGCCGGAACTCTTATTAGTTGAATGCCGGCACCCTTTGAACCTTCGGCTAAAAAATGAGACAAAAAAATTTTAAATTAGTTTTTAATACATAAAAATCAAATATTCATTTCTCACCCCATAGTATACAGCGATCGCTCGGATTCATTGAAGACTTTTTCTTGCAATCGAATGCCTGTCCAAACTCCGGGAAGTTGGACAGGGAGCCAATGACTCTTGCATCATTGGCACTGTGCACATCATATGCAATCTGATATTTAGTTGTGCCGGGGCTTTGATTCATGCACCATATCTAGTGTTGATATATGAAGGGTTAATATGTTTTATGCATTCATTCCATTCATACATACGTTTGCATAAGACATGAAGAATAGCTTTTCGTCGGAATATTCTTTCAAAATTCCTGATAATTTTGTGAATTTTTCAGGAAATTTCTTTTTATATTTTTGCAAAGCCTTTGGATATGCGAAAAGACAGTCAATTTCAACATATTTTATGGCGTTTTCAACACAACTTCAAATCATTATTGAGTTTAATAAAGTGATTATTGACTGCAATAACGCATGTTATGTGTGATAAAAACTATATTAAAATAGTGTCTCACTCTATATGCTATTCGAATACCTCCATTGTCTGCAATATTCTCGCCTAATGTCTTCGAACCGCTTATCTGATTAAATGAATAAAAATATACATTAAATACAATTACAACTCAATATTGAGTATCAAAATAAACATTTAATTTTTCTCCATTTCCGACATCGTATTGAAATTTGTTGTATTGATTGACAAAACATTTGGCCTTTTCATCGAACACACGCCTACTCTCAGCCGTCATCCACTCCTTGAAGTTGCCCTTACCGTCATATAGACTGCCTTTCCATTTGAAATGATAACAAAAACACTTCAGTATATATAGAGTGCAATGAATTTTTGTATACTTTTTTACCTTCGCTATCAAATCCATGGGTCAACTCATGGCCGATTATCGTTCCAATTGCAGCAAGATTAATTGCACTAGGTCAACATATTGTCAACGTTAAATATCAATCAAACATGTATATTATTTTCAACATTATTCTTCATAAATAAAATTTTAATTATAAGCACGCGATTATGATCAGGTCTAAGCAGAGACGGCATTCAAGTGGTCCGGTTAGAGCGTGACTAATATTTAGATTGAAATTAAATATCATTATAATTAATATTAATACCGTAACCAAGGGTTATATATTCATTGTTTCCAACTGGAAACCTTGGTTACAGTATTAATATTAATGATAATTAAATTTTTATTTCAATACAAATCCCTCGCTGTTAACAAACCCCTTGAGTACCGTCTCTGTGTATAAGTCATGATTAAGAAGTAGTGAAACACTATATTATATAAAATATAATGCATATATTCTGGCTCGACCTTGAGCAATTTATATAAAACTTACATTGGTTGCATCTGGTACATTGGATAACGTGCGATCGCCAGAGGAAACACTTTAGAATTTAATATAAATCTAATGGGCATAGTGAAAAATTGAATTTTTCTCACCAATGTAGTTTCTTGTTGGAACGTAGAATGCATTCACAATCAGTGCGTGACCAAAGCCTAACCATTGGCTATAGGAGATGATTTTTTTTTTGAATGTAGTATATAGTATTGTTAAGTATTTTATAATATAACCGTTGTATATTAAAGTTTAACTTATAAAGAATAGTTTGTCATACCTTTCAATCTCTTCTTGGTGAAGCAGTCGTATATTCATTGTTCTCATGTGCTTGAGTGCAGTTTCCATCGATGAGAGAAATGCGTCTTCTTTGAAACTCGTGTACTATTCGTGAAAATGTAAATAGTTTTAACATTTCATATATGAATGTTAACAGTGATTATTCGCGTTTTAATAGTCGATATGTAAATATTGACTAACAAAATGTCAATATTCACTGAAGATACACACATTCTATTTTTAAATGACTGTAACATTTATTTGACACAAACAGATCAAAAAAATAGTTACCGGCTTAAATTTCTCGGTCAATTGAGTGTTGTTAAGTATATAAGAAGGAAATGCGATCTTATCTGTGATTAATGACAACTTCTCCTTCGCTGCCGCTTTTGTCGCATCATCAATCCATTGCTCCTCATCCAAGAGCTCGTCGAAAGCGGTCTTCGTTGTCGTTATCAACTTATTCATGTCGGCGATCATACGCTCGTCGATGGGCTTGTGCTCAATGTAATACCGGGTCAATATGTCGGCCACGATATCCAACGTCTCCTTAAGACAGTGTTTTGGCAACTCTTCGTCGACATTCATGTTCTCATTGAACAATAGAAACATTTCTATTGACGTGTATTTAATCAAAATTGACACGAAATTTGTTGCCAAAAAGTTTGCAAATGCTCTGTATTAAAGAATAAAAAAAATTATACATCATTTCACTAATGTTATGTATATGTTGAACGATGAGAGGGATGTTTTCAAGAGGTTATCACATTTCATTATCACATTTATCACTGTATCATCACTATATCTACAAAAATATCGTTATCATTTTCTGTATACAAAAATCCATTTCTTGTTTCAAATGTTTAATTAAAGTACAAATAATGTACAGTATCTTAAAAAATGTCCAGGGTGCATGATATTCATGGCAAGCACAGTGATCATCACATCATATCATTCAATATGAATTAGATTAAGTCAATCATAACTCGTATCCAATTCAAAGTGACTCGATATCAATATCATAATTCCTTGATAAATAATCTTATATAAATGACTGTACCTTTTAGTAGAGTTTTTCAACATATGTCCAAACTGTTTGACGTAGTCTTTGTCGACCAACAACTCGTCGTCGTCTTTAACCTCAATGTTCTCCGATTTGAAAATCTCTGTCAAAATCTTTCTGTAATTAATGTCCGAATATTGAGACAACTCTTTGGCCGACATCTTCTGTGAGTCGTAATGTTTTTTACGCCACTCGTTATCATTGAAAGGCGTTGCGATTGAGAGCAGGCCTTCACTCAAAAGCTCCACGTCCTCAAAATCCTTGTCGAGCACAGCCCCGTCAATAGGCGAGCCCTTCACAGCTGTGGCTATTTTTCGTAGTGTTGTCTTGAAATCCTTTGAGGCGAGCCTTTGAACGCTGCTATGATTTCGTCGGTCAGGCATACGGGGAAAGACCTGTTGTTGCCATTTGAGGTCAAACGGGTTTGCAATCTGTGAGCAGAGAATAAAAATTCTCATTCAAAAAAGACAAGAATTTGTTTCTTCATTACTTGAATAATATTCTTTGAATTGTCTTTCATGTCAGTGATCACTGATATCTGTATCACATCTTTGAGTAAAAACATTTTATTAATTTTTATCAACGCCTCTTCAATATCATAGTCTGCTTCCCGCCAGTTGTCCTGGATCAGGGGCCATCCGCCGACCCCCTTTAAAATGTCTGCTATTAGCGCAAAGTCACGTCTTTGGTTTCTGTCTCTCAAGTCTTCGAGAAATAAATTAAATTTATTTTTATAATTAAAACAACAAAATAATTACTTTGATTAACACAGCCCTTATAGTAGTTGATCGCCGGCAGCACCGGACTGTTAGCCGGGTATTTATCAACAGAATCTTTGTCTAATAATTCTGTAGAATATTATTAGAATATAAATAATTATTTTTTATAAATAATATTTATTTGTATTACTTATGAGCTCTTCATTGAGTTCATCGTTAATTATTGTAAAGTGACCCACGTAGTCTATGTCCTCGGGTTTACCCAGTAGGGGGTGGTCCTTAAGCCATGTGCCGCACGCGTGTTGATAGAAGTTATCGCAGGGATCGGTGCTGT
Organism: Quadroppia sp. Gr-Ori-00064; assembly: GCA_034700825.1. Lineage (NCBI taxonomy): Eukaryota > Metazoa > Arthropoda > Arachnida > Sarcoptiformes > Quadroppiidae > Quadroppia > Quadroppia sp. Gr-Ori-00064. The sequence continues at coordinate 5,296 of JAQIXR010000610.1, read as the reverse complement.
TGTCCATCGATGTGACAATCAGTTCGGCTGTGAATTGAATTCTTAGCTAAAAACTTATGTTTACAGTGAATGCTATCACAAAAAAACACTACCCATTCGTTTGCATTCGTCAGTCTCGCAGACGTTATCTTTAAGAACGAAAAGAAAGAAAATAAAATTTTATTCAAATAAAAATAAAATTCTTTTTTCAGCAATAGTTATGTTGAAAATTACCCGCCGTTGAAATGCATGCGAATGTAAGCAAAACGAATGCATTACTCAATGAAAACCTTTAACAAAGAATACGATAAAAAAATGTTTACAACAAAAAAATTGTATTAATTTTTATATAAATTTTTTCATACATTTTATGCTAAATAATAGTGATATATAATGAAAAGTGAAGACTAATTGAGTTAAGGAATTCAAGGCTCGAATATATATATAGTGTTTCTCTTATCGCAAACAAAGTGTTAGCAAATTATTGTGCAATCGAAACAAAATTCTTTAGTTTACACATAAAACAAAATCATACGTAAAATCTCGATTATATACCTTAGATAACACACAACACTGAAATAAAACTGCCGGCGCTTACAATAAATAATTAGCAATAAAAAAAATTATTATTAAAAACATAAAGCACTAGAATATAAACCCTTTCCGAATTGCATTGCTAGCATCCACTGTATGTCGCACCTATAGTCTAACGAATTGTTCATTTTTTCGACAATAAATTACGTTTAGAAAATCCCAAAAAAACTATACAAAGCGTTTAAATAATATATAACAGTATTTATTGTCAAAGTCATGTGCTTTACTGGTTTGCAGTGGTAGGTGCTAGTGGAGTTCCTGGTAACCCTATCAATGCCATTTGGAATGGGCTTATCTGTAGTGCATCTCAAGCACATTGTTTATCAAAAATTATTATGCAATTGAAAGGCATTCTTATGTTTAAGCATGAAACATAAATACGAAAATCACGATTACTCACCTAAGATATACACCCCTTTGAAATAAAACTGTCGGCGGTGAATGAAAATGAGATATTATTTCCAGAATATTCTGTTAATAAATATATTGTTTGTTCAGTTGTTTTGAAAAAATTGATTTTAGTTTTTATTTTTTGTTACAAAATATTTAAAACAAAAATAGTTTTTCTAATATTATATCAAATAAAATAAAATAAAAAATATTTTTTAAATTTAAACAAAATTAATTGTCTTAGACGTTAAATGTTATCTATTTTAAAACAAGGTCAATTATTTATTATACCCAGGCAAATACTACATATAAATTATTGTTTTATCGTAGCCTTTAAAGAGTGTTTCAAAGTGTGAAAACTTATCACAAAAAATACAACATAAAAATTAGTGTAAAATTCTTTCATTGCTTTCCATTGTATTTGAAAAGAGTTGTCATTTTTGTGATAAGATTTTCATTTCAAACATATCACTGAAATCACATTTATAGCTATGAGTCAGTCATAATAAATCAGTCAATCAATGGGCGATTAATCTCATTATAATCCTTAAGATTCAAATGATAGTATTTAGCTGAGATTAAAATAATAATTTATTTAACATTTTTGCGAGTAATATCACCTGGAATATAATAAATGGGTATTTTGTAATATAATTTATTATTTATATAATTATTTTTAGAAACAAAACATTTTTATTTGAAAAATAATTTTCATTATAATTATTCTTATATCAAAATAGTTAGGCGCAGGTAGTTTTATTTCAAGGGGGTGTATATCTAAGGTGGTGTAATAGAGATTTTTATATCAAATGGCTTTATGTGAAACTGAAGAATGCCTTTCATTTTGTCAAAGAATTTGCTTGGGATTAGAGATACACAACATATATATTTGAGCCGTGAATTCGTTATCGCATTTAGTCTTCACTTTTCATTACATATCAGTATTGGAGAAAAAAAATAGTTTTCTCTTAGCATAAAATGTACGAAAAAATTTACATAAAAAATTATATTATTTTTTGGCATAATTTTTTTTCTCCTATTCTTTGTTTAAAGGTTTTCATTGAGTAATGCATTCGTTTTGCTCGCATTCGCATGCATTTCAACGGCGGGTAATTTTCTACATAACTATTGCTGAAAAAAGGGTTTATTTTTTACTTTAAAATAATTTTTTATTTCGTTCTTAAAGACAACGTCTGCGAGACTGACGAATGCAAACGAATGGGTAGTTTTTTGTGCTCACATTCATTGTAAAAATTATTTATAACTAAGAATTCAATTCACAGCCGAACTGATGGTCACGTCGATGGACAACAGCACCGACCCCTGCGATAACTTCTATCAGTACGCGTGCGGCAACTGGATTAAGGAACACCCGCTTCCTGGTAAACCCGAGGACATAAAGTACGTGGGTCACTTTGAAACACTCATAGATGATATCAATGAAGAGCTCATAAGTACTGATAAATAAATATTATTTATAAAAATAATTATTAATTTTCTGATAATATTCTACAGAATTATTAGACAACGATTCTGTTGATAAATACCCGGCTAATAGTCCGGTGCTGCCGGCGATCAACTACTATAAGGGCTGTGTTAATCAAAGTAATTATTTTGTTGTTTTAATTATAAAAAAAATAATTGAATTTATTTCTCAAAGACTTGAGAGACAGAAACAAAAGACGTGACTTTGCGCTGATAGCAGACATTTTGAAGGGGGTCGGCGGATGGCCCCTGATTAAGAAGAACTGGCGGGAAGGGGACTATGATATCGAGGAAGCGTTGATAAAAATGAATAAAATGTTTTCCCTGAAAGATGTGATACAGATATCAGTGATGAATGACTTGAAAGACAACACAAAGATTATTATTCATGTAATGAAGAAACAAATTCTTGTTTTTTTCGCAACGTTTTTTAATGTGAAATTTTGTCCTTTGTTTATAGATTGCAAACCCGTTTGACCTCAAAATGCAACAACAGGTCATTCCTCGTATGCCTGACCAACGAAATCACAGCGTCTTCGACGGCGTTCAAAGACTCGCTGCAAATGATTTCAAGACAACAATACGAAAAATAGCCACAGCTGTGAAGGGCTCGGCTATTGACGATCGTGTGCTCGACAAGGATTATGAGAAAGTGGAGCTTTTAAGGGAGGGTTTGCTCTCGATAGCCACGCCCTTCAATGACCTGGAATGGCTTAAAAAGAATTACGACTCACAGAAGATGACTGTCAAAGAGTTGTCTCAATATTCGGACATTAATTACAGAAAGATTTTGACAGAGATTTTCAAAGCGGAGAACATTGTGGTTAAAGACGACGACGAGTTGTTGATCGACAAAGACTACGTCAAACAGTTTGGACATGTGTTAAAAAACTCTACCAAAAGGTACAGTCATATACATGTGATAAGTCATTCAGAAATTATGATATGGATATCGAGTCACATGAATTGGACAAACATTATGACGTAATTAATCCAATTCATATGGAATGACATATAAATTAAGTGCCTGTGACTGTACTGTTGAACATAATGAATCTAGATGATTTTTTGTTACCATATATGATGAATGAAATGGATTTGTGTAGTAATGATAATGATATTTGTGTAGATATAATTATAATACAGTGTTTGTGATATGTTTTCATGAGCTTACAGTTTAAAGAATTCATTTCATTGATCCACACATGCATATCATCACTGAAACGGTGTATAATTTATTTTATTCTTAAATACAGAGCATTTGCAAACTTTTTGGCCGGAAATTTGGCGACAGTTTTGATTAAATTCACGTCAATAGAAATGCTTCAATTATTCTATGAGAACACAAAAGTTGTCGAAGTGTTGCCGAAATACTGTCTTTAGGAGACGATGGAAGTCGTGGCCGACATATTGAGCCGGTATTACATCGAACACAAGCCCATCGACGAGCTTATGGTCGCCGACATGAATGAGTTGATAACGGCGCTGAAGGCGGCGTTCGACGAACTCTTGGATGAGGAACAATGGATTGATGACACGTCGAAAGCGGCGGCGAAGGAGAAGTTGTCACTCATTGTAAAGAACGTCGCTTTTCCTCCGTATATATTCAACGACACTCTATTGAACGAGAATTTTAAGCCGGTATTTGTTTGTGTTAAATAGATTTTACAGTCATTTGAATATGGAATATGTGTTTCCTCAGTGAATATTAACATGTTTTCAGTCAATAATCACATAATAACTTTTGAAACGCCAATAATCACTGTTAACATTCATATATGAAATGTTAAAACTGTATACATTTTTATGAATAGTACGCGAGTTTCAAAGAAGATGCATTTCTCTCATCGATGGTAACGGTGCTCAAGCACTCGAGAGCAATGAATTTACGAATGCTTCGTCATGAAGAAATTGAAAGGTACGAAAAATTTTACCATAAGAATGACTGTAATGAACAGGGTTATATTATAATATTATAAAATATAAGCTCTATCTGTTATTGACTTCATTCTGAGGGTATCATTTTCAACTCTATAATTTAAGGTGAAATTAAATGATTACTTTCTTTTATTTGCTATTTAGTAGTCCGAACGTTAAACTTAATTTTAATCATCAATAAAAAAATCTAGACTTGTGTCCAAGCAATCTCTGACAACGGCAGAGGTTACCGAGAGAGGGGAAAGAGATATATCAATAAACACATATATATTCTTGACCAGCATAAATAGCCCAACAAAAAAGTCTCTGGCCACCCTTGACTCCGCCCACTTTTTTAACCCCCCTTTACCAAAATATTTCATGACATTTCACATTTTTTATATTCAAAACATTTCCCGACGCGAAATTCAAAAAATATTTTTGTCATTTTTTATCGCCGAAGTTCTAAGACTACAAAGACTTTGAGAATATTTGTTGCATATATTTAGAAGCAATAGATGTCCATCAATATAGAAATGGTTAAACAAAATCAGTTAGTCTTGAATATATCGAGAAAAATGACCGACAGTGATTTTTGAAAATGTTGTCCTGAGGGCGCTGGTCAAGTCTGATTCTGACCAAAATTTCAAAATTTCTTATCTATTCTCTGACCTAGGTTTCACCTTGTTCACAATCATTCTCAAGAGATCAGTTAAAAAAATAGAGCAAAATTCGAGAATAAAAATGAAGGCAATAACCGATAGCACTTATATATAAACCTTTGGTAATTTGTAAAGACAGTTTCCGCTCGAGCGCTGCGATCGGTGCTAGCATTGCCAATACAGTGCTCATAGCCAAAGCTCGGCAAAATCGAGAATTTAGACAAATAACGTAAAAAATTGAGCCTGGTACAAAAATAGAATAGCATAAT
>JAQIXR010000609.1:0-23001 GCA_034700825.1 Quadroppia sp. Gr-Ori-00064 | reverse complement strand
GAATAAAAATAAAATACAATAAAATACATGTATTTTATGTAAAATACGTGTATTTTACATTGGAAAAATAAAATACATGTATTTTTACAACCCTAGAAATAATAAAAACCAATTCAAACAATTTGTATCGAATTATGAATTATATCTGAATTGAAATTTTGAAAAACCTTTGACCAAAGTATAGAACAATCTTTGACTGGAATTTTGTGTATTGTTTTCGAGATAAAAGTATTGCTATTTGAATGACAATTGTATTGATGGACAAACATTAAACTGAATCAACCCATACCTAACCTAACCTTAAGTAGAATAATGTAAATGTCTTCAAATGACATAACTATCCCTTTCCTAACATTTTACTTGAAATCAATTTCAATGAAATTTATATTTTAATATTTGTTTCAAAAAATCATTTTTAGAACAAATAAATTGTTTTTTAAAAAATAATTTCAAATCGTTTTGAATGTGAGGGATAAAAGAGTGGACGGGTATTAATGACAGGTTTGATTGGTCTGACATCAAAGACTTGACTGACTTTAAATCCCTTCCCAACGAAGGTTGAGATCAATGTTATGAAACACAAGTCTTTGAAACAATTTGAGACACTTTTGTCTGTAAACCGAAACTTGAATTCAAATTTGATTCTCGAAGTCATTGAAGACTTGTTTTGTAAAGCATTTCAATCGACAAATAAATTACTTTACATTCAAATCAGTTTATATTTAACACAAAATACAATATTATTAACAAAATTGATATTAAGTTATAATTAATAGTAAATTAATAACTGATTTCAAATACATGTGAATTGAATGCAAAACTTGAAGTCATTTAAAGCCAAAGAATTTTGTTATTCATTGAAACAATTGTTTGAAAATTACTTTCATTGAAAGCAATGATAGTTTTAATTGAATTGACGTTTATTTCAATATTTGTCTCAATTTGTATTTGTGTTAATCTTGATGTCTATTTTAATACAATAAATGTGACCAAGGATGATTGTGGCCTTGAGAAGGTGGGCCACAACGACAAGTGCTTCGAATGGCACAAAAGCAGTGATATTATGAATAGTTTGAAATATGGAAGAATTGCCCGCAAAGAGGAAATGCCTTTTATGGCATTCATTGAACATAATTATAGGTAAAAATGTATTATTTGTTATCAAATGTATTTGTCTGTCAAAGAATTTGAAGGACAGGTGTATTATTGTCTGTTTTATAATAACATTATTTTATTAATTAATTCAAATAAAAATACTTTTTGTATTCAAAATAAAATATTAGTTAAAATCATATTAAGATTTGTTGTTATTTTGAGATATTTTGAAATATAAATATTTGAAAATTTTTGAAATTAGTTTTAAAGACAACAAAAATTTCATAAAATATAAGAATTTTGATCATTATTTACATTCAAAAGAATTAATGAAAAATTTGAGGAATTTATCACTTCTTAAATTACATGAATTTTCATCAAATGATTTGATTATTAATTATTTGAAAACTTATTCTTCAGACAATGTTCTGGTGTTATCTTGAATCAATTCTGGGTCATAACTGCAGCTCATTGTATAATGTGAGTCAAACTATATTCTGGACATTGTTTTTGAGTCTAATATTTTCTTCAAATATATATTAATTTCCATTCAGTTGTTTAGAAGAGAAGTCGTGTTCTGAATCTGATTTCAAGATATACCCGGGTTTGAAGGACAAGAAGAATAAGACAATTTATTATGGGATGAAGAGAGGGGTCATTAATCCACGGTATGGTGAAGGTAGACAATCATGGGGTGACATTGGGTTAATAGAGTTGAATAAAGGCATTCAATTCAATAAGAGATCCGATTATTACGACATAAACAGCATATGTTTGCCTGAGTTCAGCAGAGGTAGGCATAGGGAGAGGGAGTATGCATTGATCACTGGGTATGGAATGCTTGACAAAGACACACACTCCAGATAAAAGCGTATGGGTTGGGTTGTCGTCGTTGAACCACTTCCATACGATTATGACATTTATCGAAGCCAACATGAAATCAATTTAAGACCCTTAGACATCAAGCGAAAGGGGGCGTCCTTTCCTCAACCGGTATTTGTTTTAAACATTTCAATCAAACAATGAATTCTTCTATAATTTTATCTTAAATCAAAAGTCATTTAAAAGACGCTATTAATAGAATTATTATAAATTGTGTGTATTATGTCCACCTATCCTGTCTGCCTTGTCCTGTCCTGTCCTACTGTTAACAATAGTCCGGGTCATTATGTCAACTAAAAATATATTAAATGTTAGAATAATTGTATAGAAATAATAGTCAAACAATCAGTTCATTTAAATGGCATACAAACGAAAGGCTAATAATAATAATTGCATTTCATTTAATATTATTAAACATAATAAATGATATTTTTTTTTGTAAACTTTAGCTAAATTTTTGCAAAAATTCTTTAATTTCTCAAAACATTTCAATTCTTTATCAAAGAATATCAGATATGAATGTATTTCTCATAAGTTGTCACAAAAACTCAATTCCTATTTATAATTCATTTTGGGTTTTTTTTTGTGACAAAATCCTAATTCTTGTTTATTTTATAATTCAGGGGGATTCAGGGGGTGCGATCATTCAATATGACTCTGGGAGGGCTGTCCTCGTGGGGATTCACACCGCTAGTCATCCAGAATCCAAACAAAAAGACATGCATTCGATTGCCATTCGTGTCTCGGCTTATGTTTATTGGTTTGAATGTATTATTACAAAGAGATGTGAAAATTGGGATAAATATCAATATTGAGGTATAAATGCATTGCTATTAATGCAAACACATATTAATTGAAATCTCTATTAAATAACATTAATTTTAATTCATTTTCACAGATATTATAATAATAATCAAAGACAACAAATAAGTCTTTATTTGATATTTTCTATTATATTCTTCGTTTGATTTCAAGTGTAATACAAATAAACTGTTCTTCACATCAACTCTTATCTGATATTCTTGGCGTCGGCTCTTATGACCAAAGATTAAATTTGTCAAAAGAGTGGAAATCAAAACATAAAGAAAAATGTCTTTCATTTCAAGTCTTTGAATACAATCCCATATGAAGAGGTTTGTGGTTTATTGAGGTCTTCATCGGATCTATTCGTTTGGCAATCATTGGAATAACAATTCACAGAATAATTGATGTAATGGTGACTGTCCTCCACTTTCACCTTTTGTTTTGGTTTTTCTAATTTCTTGATCACATCCTCGACTTTGACCACGAGTTCGGCAAATGTTGGTCTCATATCAGAGGTAACGAACCAACAGTTGAGGAGAATATTGTAGAGAAGTTCCGGACAGTAATGAGGTTTATCTAAACGTTTGCCACTTCTAATGAAATCAAAGACCTCTTGTCCACTCATCCCTGGATATGGATCTACGCCACGAGTTAACAGTTCCCACACCAGTACCCCATACGACCAAACGTCTGTCTCTGTGTTGAATGTATTCCATATAATGCTCTCAATTGCCATCCATTTGACGGGTAGTTCCCTTTCATTGTCAGCACTGGTATAAGTGCCCGATTCGTAGACATCTCGAGAGAGACCAAAGTCGGAGATCTTCACAGTTAGGTCTGTGTCGAGCATACAATTCCTGGCCGCGAGATCCCTGTGCACTATCTTTTGGTCGGACAGATAAGCCATACCTGAGAGGAAATAATATAAAAATCAAACCAATTCTCACTAATTATATGCCAAACCCTTCGCTATTTCAATGGCAAACTGAAACAGATCTCTAACGGTTGGGCTGTTATTGTCATCTCTTATGTATGACAAGAGATCTCCATTTGCCATATAAGGCAATACCAGAATAGGTTTTCCGTCCGTTTCATCAAAACAGACTCCAATCAAAGACAAGACGTGAATGTGATTCAAGTCTCTCATAATAACCCCTTCTTCGAGCAACTGATCCATATCTTTGTGCTCTATAGCTATAGATAACAATTGACTCATTGAATGCAAGTCTTATAGCAGTGTTTGTCTCACATCTCTTCAGACACTTTGCGACCACTTGTCTGTGACTCCCCTGTGAATGAAGATCACTCATAAAGAGTTTGGCAAAATGCCCCTGGCCAATGTGTTGGCCAACAACTAAGTCATTCCATTCTATGATTTTGTTGCCATCCCTTAGCAGTGTTAAGGTCTCGTTCGAGGGCTCATATCGTCCACCAGTCCTCAACTCCACTGGCAATACATCTGTGAATTAATTACAAAATTATATTTATATTAAACATCACAATAAATATAATCCCAAACCCTGTTCCCTATGGATGTGCCCATAAGATTGTGTCTGCAATTGACTGTTTGCTTCAATTATAGTACTTTCCACTCTTTGGTTCATTTCTATCATTTGGACTAAAATTTGATAAAATATTCAATAAATGACACAAAATATGAAACATTATATCAAACCTGAGTTCATATTATTTTTGTGTAAAACTCAAAACCAATGAAAGACATAAAGAGTAATATCAATGAAATACATGTTATGTAAACATAACTCTTGTTATTGTCTTCTTCGAGGGATATCACATCTTCACCAATAAATGTTGTATTCATTTCAATGCAATCCAAACAAATGTTTGTAACCAACTGTCCAAATACCACAAATTCTACCCAATCTTTGCCTTCTTTTAGGTTTGTTTTCTCGAAGGAATAAGTCTTTAGTTTCTCTTTAATGTCTTTAATGTTTCCCAAAATCAATACCTTCACTGCAACCCTATATGTGATGGTCGGGTCAAAACATGTCACCCAACCCTTATTCCAGTAATTTGAACTTGGTTCTACCCTCACCACTCTGTCCAAGGTGAACTCTTTTTGATAAACTTTTGACAAATTCTTTTCTTTTAAAAACAAATTCTAACAAAAAATACAAAAAATATTGTTTAATATAATATGAAATCAAATAGTTATTCACAAATACTTGGAATGGGATGTGTTTTGTGTTATTCTGTCCGAACCAAAGGGTTGTTGAGTTCAATAGTTTTGGACTTTGATCTGAAGCACAGGTATAGGGGATGTCAAGAGGCTTATAGATATGTATAAATTCATTGGATTCGAGGAATATTTCGAAATCTTTTTCAAACAATAATTTAAAGAATTGTTCTTTGACTGCAGTTATGCGGATACGGATATGATCTTCATTTCCGGTGAAAATCTTTTTGTATTCAATGATCTCTTTTCGAAAATCTTTCGATTCCTATGTTTTCAGAAAATAAAAAATTACAAAAAATTATAAATTTTAAAGAAAAAACTAAACATAAATAACAAAGAAATATTGTATTCAAATAATTGTTTGATTAAATGAATGAATGTCTTTGTATTCAATGATATCTTTCCTTAAATAACTTTTTCAATAATTATTTAAAAATAAATTTTTTAAAATTAAATTAAATTAATATAACTTTCTATTTATTATTCAAAAGTTAAAATAATTTATTAAAATAAGTGAAAAAAAATTACTAAAAGTATATTTTTCTTAAAGTTAAAAAAATTTGTTAAAATTTGTTAAAATTAAATAATATATAATAATTACAAAATGATGTAATAATTGCATATCACTGATAACCATATGGTTGAGAGGATGGGATCTATCCGAAGACTGAGGAATAATATATGCATTGAACCCATAGATCCAAAACCAAAACAATGCAAACAATACAATAAAATTCTTATCACTGAATATTTTAGTCATTTTTTGATTTTACTCAAAAAACATCAATTAATTGATTATAATTTAAAGATTTATTTATTGAAGACATTATTGAGAACTCATTTGATGTCATCCAAATGGATGTCATCGAAGGCAATGAATAACTAATATCTTTTGATATAATTATATATTGTTTTGAATTTAATTTAATAATAGAAACAAATGTTAAAAATTGTTGTGTTTTATAGTTAGAGTCAAAGCATATAATGCTTTGAATGAATGAAATCTTTCAACAAATTCAGTCATCGCTTAAAAATGTAAATATTATTTTCAATACATTTTTGTCAAATTCTTAGACAGAAATTGATTTTCAAAAACAAAATCTTATATTGAGTTAAATATCAATGAATAAGACTTTATGAAAATATTGACAAAAAGTGTTGTGAATGTAATTCAATATTAATATCAATTTAATTGTTGATAAAATTCTTTCATTTGTTGTTATTTTAAATGAAAAAAACCTTTAAAAACATTTTATTCAAAATATTATTAATAAATATTAAGCATCAGTTATAAAGATATTTCGAATTAAAAGGAAATAATTCAATGGTTTCGTTATTATCGATCACTTCTTTGGTGTCATTCAATGACATTGAATTACTTTCACTGATATCTGACTCCTCTATGTCTGAACTTTCCTCTTTGTCAACGGTTTAGACAAAACTCTTTGACAATAAGAACACAATTGAGTGAATGGATTAAAATGAATGACTTTTTGCAATATTTTGTGTTTTATTAATAAATATTTAAATGAATTCAAAATTCATATAAAATACGAATAAATGAAATGAATTCAAATAATGTCTATTTGTTTGACTTCTTCTTCGTTCTCATCGATGGCATACTTTGTTCGTCTCAATGATAAGCTCTGAGATGACGGCCTACAAACAACTGGCCATTGATTTGTTGAATTCTTTGGTCACACCTCAAGAAGACAGTGTTAACCCTTTTCGCACTTTCCGTTCTCTGTTGTCATCTCTTATTTTCTTATTATCTTTTATAATATTTTCTTCTATTCCTTCAAAAACTCTTTCTCTTCGAACATATTCTCAATGATAACCCTTTCCTCACATTTGACTCCTTCGACACAATCTTCTCTGGCCTCCAATCCAAGAGTCTGTTCCAAACAAAACAAATGCAAACATTAATTCAAAATAAATATCAAATATTTTTCTCATTTTTTTGTTTATAGTTTTGATTGAACTCTCCTTTCATTGAAAAAACATTACCCTTTCGAAGGAAATCCGTTCAATGAATAAAAATATATTTGTTTTCAATTTGTATTGAAATAAAAGTTTTCGTTTATTTGAGAAAACATTTTAAATAACTTTTTGTTTGATTCAAATCAAGAAATTACTGATTGCTGACAAACCACTTATATTATCTGGTTAAAAGTTGACCAGTTTTTTAGTCAACCTGGTCATCAGGGGCACAGGTATTAGATCAGCGCATATTCTTGTATATTGAGTTTGGGCGCAATTCATATAAATGTCAAACAAATGTCATTTCTTACAAATGATATGATTTTTATTTTCATTTTAAAAGTTTATAAGAAATTGAAAATAATTTTATTGAAAATGTTTATTCGTTTCATATGTTTTGTAATCATTGAAATAAATGCTAAAAATGTGTCAATATTTTTATTATAGAATATCTTCAATTGAAAACAAGTTTTATATTTCATAAAACAATTGTAAATAATTTATTAAATATTTTCAAAATTAATTTATTTCTTATAATATTTTCATTCAAAGTATTACTTATTTTTAAATTTTATTCTTATGTCAAATATTGACAACAAATACAATAGAAAGAGAAATAATTCTTCTGTTCTTACCCTGAATTGTTACCACTATTTGTTATGAATATTAAAATGAATTAATTATTAGGAATTCATAAACAAATTGTCCGAAAGTCGTGTTCCGGGGATCGGATGGCGAACTATTGAGTCATTCCCTCAACAGAAGTGCAAATACAATGTCTTTCATTTGATTCTATGTTTTGAACAAATTATTCAATGATTATATTATTTGTGAATTTGTTATAACATTTAAAACGACAACAAATTCCTAAATCATTATTCAGACCAATAATAATCAGAATCTAATTACAGATCAATAGTTTTGATGAAAATGTTTGTCGAAAATGAGATTTAAATAACAATTCATTCATTAATTGAATGAAACTTTTTTTGAGTCAAAACCTATTCAGTGATAAGTGAATAAAATATGAATTTATTTCTATTTATTGTTATCGCAGGTATTGTAGGGTTCATCAAACAAACCTATGGCCAGCACCGGTACCACAATATAAATGCAACCTTGCACAGCTTCAAATTGATCAGTCCATTAGATCTGGTATTTATTCAATTTTTAAAATTATTTATTTTTTATATTATTTAAAACATTTAAATATTATATATATTTATAGGAATAATGTTATTAATAAAAATGAGATTCTTTTTAAGTATTTTTAATTTTGTTAATAATGTTTTGAATTAAAATTTAATTTTATTAATATTTTTATTATTTATGAATTTATTAGAATATTATTCACAGATAATAACAGTATTTGAATTGCATTTTATTTAATAGATATTCAATTCATTCAAACTTGACTTTAAGGGAAGAAAAACAAAATATAATAAATTATTTTGAAAAATATATTCAATTTGTAAAAAGTTTAAATATTTTTAAAATTCATTCATAATTATAGGAATCACAAGATTTTGAAAAGAAATACATTTATGAAAATGTTTTTATTGAAAAAAGAAATGAAAGTTTTTTAATGCAATTCAACAAAAATGTGTCAACTGATGAAGTGATCCAATTGATTGTCCCTGAGCACATGTTCAACTTCATTAATTCGTTCGGTAACCTCCAAATTGACCTTTCATCTACTGTGAAGATATACTGTCACGAAGAACACAAGTTCGTAATATTCAACATAAATGGCAATCGGTTTGAATTGGTTGGAAATAATGAAAATAAAGTAAAATATTTGAGAAATAAATGAAATATTTTTGTGAAATAATTATTATTTATTATCAGGTCTTCAGTGAAAAAATGTTGAGAAGTGTTACTCAAAAGACATACTCATTGAACAAATCAGTAATTTTTAGACCAAATGAGAATTATATGACAAATGGTTTCATTTATTCTCATAAAATGTCTTCAAAACTCATTTTCTCTGCGATTTTTACACTCAATGGAGATGTGGATGAAATCAAATCTGTGGCCAAAAATAATCCAAATTATGATTCACTAAAGAAAGACAGTTTGAACTATGGTTTACAAATTCAATGGCAATCAAACTTTGGTGTTAAATGTCCTCATTTTGAGGTCATTCAATTATACATTGAAACACCCGAAGGAGGAAATGGCGAAAAGTTTTATATAATTTGTGGAATAATTGCTTTGATGACAGTATTTGTGATTACATTCGCTGTTATAATGTATTTAAAGCGAAGACATTATAGGAAAGGGATTGAGGAATACAGTCGTCAAACAACTGATAATATGCTTGAAATGTCTGAAGCGATCATTGAATCAAATGGTAATTAAATAAGAATTGAAAACAAATTAATAAATAATTATTTAATTCAATGAATAGAAGCCATAAAATCGGTGTTCAGTTTTGAGCGAAGAAGTGATCAAAGAATAACTCACTTAAGAGTCGATCAAAAGCTCTTACAACGAAGTGATCTAACTTTGGGACCGATTAAAGTTAGGGGTCATTTTGCCTCTCTTCGAAAGGGTGTCTTTCAATCATCAGATTGCGATTCAGAGATAAAAGTGATCATAAAGTGTTGGAACAATTGTGAGTCATCCCCTGATAACCCCTGACATAAATCTCTCATTCAATTATTATTATCCAAAGCCCTATTGAGTGACAAAACGGACTTTTGTTTGAGTTTAAGCGAAGATCTAATTATGAAAAACTTCACGAATGATAACGTGTTGTCAGCGATTGGGATCTGTTGTGACAGAGACGGAACACCTCTTTCGGTCTTCCCTTATATGAAATACGGAGACCTCTTGTCGTACATTAGGGATGAGACAAAACCACTGACTGTTGAGAACCTATTGATATTCGCTAAACAAATAGCAAAGGGTTTGACATATTATTAGTGATAATTGGTTTGATTTTTTTACCCTTCCCTCAGGTATGGACTATCTCTGCCATCATGACTTTGTGCATAAGGATCTCTCGGCCCGTAATTGTATGCTCGACTCAGACCTAACTGTGAAAATCGGTGACTTCGGTCTCTCTCGAGATATCTATGAATCCGATTATTATAGCATTTATTGCAACGAAACCAAAATTCCTGTCAAATGGATGTCAATTGAGAGCATCGATAGAGAGGTATTCAACACAAAGACAGACATTTGGTCGTATGGGGTACTGGTGTGGGAACTGTTCACTAGAGGTGAAACCCCTTACCCGGGCGTTGACAACATAGATGTCTTGAAACACTTGAAAGGGGGTAATCGTATGTTTAAACCCATCTTCTGTCCGATACAACTTTATACACCTCTTCTGATGTGTTGGTCAGAAAAACCAAAAATGAGACCAACTTTTGCGAAACTGGAGAAAGAAATCACATATTTATTGTTGAGTTCTCACAAAGAAAGTGTGGATCTGAAGACATGTCGGGTTTATTACATTTTTCCGATCGATTTTTTCTATAAAGAATCGAAAAAAGTCCGAAAAAACACTAAACTCAGAAAATTCTCTTCAAATGAATCCCTTTATTAATGGAAAGACATTTTGCATTCAATGAGAAATTAATTCATAATTCAAACAATTAACAAAACTTTTCAATAAATTAAACCATATATTAATTGAATTTAATTATCATTTATTTTAATATAAAACTTTCATAAAAATTTGTTGAAATAATTGTGAAAACCATTTGTCAAAAATGTACTGCACTTTACATACCGTTTAAGTATTTAAAATACAATTCCGCGATTCAAGAAAATTAGTGTTAATTATAATTAAATGAAATAATACATTAATTAAAAAAATTCTGTTTTGAGTTATCCATATAAGAATAAGGCATCATTGAGCAAGGAGAAATCTCTCGATTCCTCGATAATCAGTACAGTACATGTGATGTACTCATGCGCCTAAGAATAGCACTCAACTGATTGTTAATGAAACAGAAAATTCAATCAATATTAACATGAATTTTAAATTCATTCTTGAATTTAAATTTAATAAAAAACTTATTAAAAAAATATTTTCGATGATATGAAATGAATATTTGAAATTACATAAGAATTATATGACATATATTCTGCTGAAAAATGTAACTCATATTTATATTTATAAAATAATCTTTCAATTGTTTATCACTTCTTAAGATCTAATTCTCTTATATAAACATTAATTCAGTTTTATTCAATTTGAACACAACTGAACACAAACTCATATTTTTATTTTGTATCAAAAAAATGTAATTTTATATTTGAATCAAAAATTTTATAGAAACACATGAACTGAACTGCACTTCAAATAATGATAGAATTGGTATTACATTCAATGTATGCAAAGAAACAAAATATTATAACAAATACTATGAATGAATGAGAGAATAAATAGTCATTTGGTTTGAAAATAGAGAATAAGAAGAGTTTGAATACAAATAAAAATATGTGAAACAATCTATTCGATAAATTGATCATGGTAAGGTATTAAAGTATATGTGAAACAATGTATTCATTGGTTAGATATTCACAGCATATCTTTGACATTGAAGACCACATTCCTCACAACTACCAGTGATCACACATTTGATCCAATAGACAAAGGCATACATTGCAGGACCTTCGGATGGGTAGTTACCGTCCTCGTAGTCAAGTGATGACATGCCAACTATTCTGCTCAAAACCCCTATCTGTACGGCCCGACCCGAGTCGTATTGGATGACTGGTCCGCCGGAGTCACCCTTGGGTTCAAAGAATATTTATATTGAATTAATTTTGTTAAAAACACTACAAATAGTGAACGTATTGTCAATAAAGCACTCATTCGTCAGATATTTGTTTGATTTGAATCTCAACTGAAAATTGTTTTTAATATTGACTTCAAAATAAATAAACTATAATTTAAACCACTTTTAATTTAAGACTTTAATCCCTGTCCACAATCTGTTCAAATGACAGGGATATACACCCGAGAGCACCTCAATCTTTCTCGTAAGATTTATTCGCATTTGAATTTTTCTTAACCGATTCTAGAATTTTCTTCGGTATAAGACCAAGGAGATATTGTATTTTCTTAATCTGAAAGGAAATAAAAATATTGAGAAAAGTAAAGGAATGGCAAAGGTTTGAATAAACAAACAATTTTTCAATGACTTATAAAATATGAAAATTGTATTTATATTTGAGTTGAGTTGACTTGAGTTCAAAGTTGTTTTACATTAAAAACATATTGAAATTCATTGAAAAATTGATTGTTTATTCAAACCTTTACCACTTTTTTACCTTGCTCAATATTTTTATTTCCATTCACACTAAGAAAATACAATATCTCCTTGGTATTATACAGAAGAAAATTCCAGAATCGGTTAAGAAAAATTCAAATGCGAATAATTCTTGCGAGAAAGATTGAGGTGCTCTCGGGTGTATGTATTTGAATGAAGTGTTAAATACTTTT
The DNA here is from genome assembly GCA_034700825.1 of Quadroppia sp. Gr-Ori-00064. NCBI lineage: Eukaryota > Metazoa > Arthropoda > Arachnida > Sarcoptiformes > Quadroppiidae > Quadroppia > Quadroppia sp. Gr-Ori-00064. The sequence continues at coordinate 10,579 of JAQIXR010000609.1, read as the reverse complement.
CAATGCATTTCTATTAAATAAATACAACTTTTAATTATATATTAAACTTTTTGACGAATATAATGAAAATGACTTCATTTGAGACAATGATCTTAAGTCTTATATAGACATTGACTGACCGCGAATGTATATGATGCCCCCTTTGCGTCTAATTGATTCATGTCGAGTTGGGGTCGTCTATCGCCGGGTGCCGGGCCTTGAACCACGACAAAACCCTTCCGCAAATATCGCGATTCGGTATCTTTGCCGACATGTCCATAACCGGCGACAATCGCGTACTCATTCTCTGTATTCCTCACTTCCGCTTCCGGTAAACAAATGGCATTTATTTCATAATAATTTGATTTCTTTATGAATTGAATGCCTTTATTCAACTCTATTAACCCAATGTCAGAAAAAGCTCTCTTATTAGGAAAATATCTAAGATAAAGGACCCCTCTCTTCATCGTGTGATATTCTCCCATTTTCTCCTTATCCCTCAAACCGGGATATATTTTGAAATCACTTTCAGAACATGTCTTCTCTTCTAGACATCTGTTGAAAAGAAATCAATTTTCAAATGAATTCAAACAATGTTTAATATATTGAATGAAATTCATATTCAAATTACACTCTGATATGAGATCTCTATTCAGATCACATTCAATGCTATCGAATGACTATTCTCTCATTCACTGTATGTTAGACTCAAATGAATGTCCGAATTGTGGACAACACTTAAGAGGAATAATATGAGAATAAATGCAAGTATTGCTCACTTGAGACAATGGGCGGCAGTTATTATCCAGTGATTGTTTAGTATACTTCCGGAACATCGACTGAGAATAAGAACAAGAAGTTATGAAATCAATTGAAAGACATTTAAGACATTAATGTCTATTATAAATGAATGGAACATTATTTTCAACCATTCCTTACAGATATTTCAATCCAAACAATCCATACTCGACTCTAACCAATGCCGTGAACGGCATCTCCTCTTTTGATACTATCTTTCCATTTCTCAAACCATTCATAATATCAATACTTTTATGCCATTCAAAGCACTTATCGTTTGTAAGACTACTGATCCTCTCAATACCACAGTGAGGGACAGTTATGTTGGGGTAGTGTCTGATTGTGACCCCAACACAAATGGAGACAATTGTTGAAAAAGAGATGAATTCAATGAAAACATTCATTGCTTTGAAACAAATGCCACAAATCTATGGCTTTATATAAAATGAGATAATATTTGGTTTTGAATTACTTTCAGATATATTTCAATCGTTTTATTACTTCGACATTACTTATGACTTACACTCTTTCACACACTTTAATCCACTTTTAACACTCATTTGTCATGTCTTAACGAATGTTTTCAAACTTAATTTGACTTAATCATTGAAAACGAATTGAGAACATTGACTAACCTTGGTTTAATTTATCAAATGTTTCTATAAATCAATTATTTATTAAAATTTTACAAAACAAATGTTTTTGCATTAAATGTGTTGTTGAGGACTGGGGTCAATGACAACTCATAGTTTTATAGCACCGGGTCTTCACTTGACAGCGAAATAGATAAAGTGAACGGAATCGTTGAGACCAACCGTCCCGACAGTAAGAACTATCAATACCAGGGGTGTATCAAACAGGGGGACATTCTCTTGAATCGCATCCAGAAGTTGAGTCGAGTTATCAATATTTGAAACCATTTGAAGACATGTTCTGAAAGTGAGTTCAGAATATAAGTGATGAAAACATACGGAATATTCTGTGAATTGTTTGTGAAAATCAAATCAATTTCAATTCAATGCCATTCATAGGAAAGTTCATAACTCATATCAGTCTTTGAATTCATTTTCAAATAATTGATTTATAATTAAATTTCAAAATAATTTTATTCATTAAATTCACTCCAATTTTACAATAAATTTGTTTTCAATTTTATATTTATCTCAAACTTAACACTCATTTCAATAGAATTTTGTTTCAATTTTTAAATACATTTTGTTTTTTTTGACAAAAAATTTACATTTAATTAATTTTATTCAAAATAACATTGAATTTGAGAATCGATTCTAAAGTACTTTGGAATCAAATGTGAAGACTATTTGTCATTGAAATCAATGGAGACTTTCGTCCAAAGTGTTTGCAATCACTTATTTATCGTTAATAATAATTTCGATTATAATATATTCGTTAAATATTTGCAAAAAAATATAATTAATATTCAATTAGTAATTATGAAAACAATGTCTCAATCGCTTTGACGACCGAAAACACCGTTTCCTCTCATTCAATAATAAGGCTTTAATTATGAATTGCTTTTACATTAAAAGCAATTATTTTGTCATTTAATACAAGACTTAATATCACAGAAAAAATGAAATTAAAATCAAATTAAATGTGATTTTCATTAGATTTTTGTCACTTTTGATGCAAACAATTAAAATAGTTTTGCATTAATTTGTTGTAAAATGTGTTCATATCTATAGATTTGACTCCAGGAGAGGACAGGTATGGTTGGACTTATAGTTTGGCATGACTTTCTTGAACGCCTTCATCGCTCGATATGCGATGAGACTGTCATTAAGCCAACCCTTGGCCTCAATGGGGTCGGGCGGGCACTCGACTGGTGATAGACTACTGGCCAAAAAGGCATTGAAATCATTGGAAACGACACTCAAATCGTTGGCAATAAGTTTGGGTTCGTTTACATTGCCATCGATTATACCAAAGATGTGTCCATTGCTTTGAAAGTATTGGTTTCCGTTGAGGTTGTCGTCACTCGACTTGTCGTCGACGGCATTAAAGGCAAAACAGTCGTTGATATTCACCACCAATTGGTCTCCATTTGAATCACTGTTAAAGCAGTTGATCGGTTGTGCCATCAGTTGAGGGGAACAGTTGTACACAAGAGTGGTTGGACTCTTGTTGACCACGGGCTGAGGGACTACACCCGTGTCGAGCGTCGGCACCTCTAATGTGATGCCTTCTTGTGGTATAACAATCAGATTGTTGTCACTCAACAGCAGATTCGTCGGCACTTGTATGACACTCAACGGCTGTCCCAAAGGCTGTCCGCTCGTAATCAGCGGTATTTCCGTCGTCTGCAGAACCATCTGAACGGCTGTCGGCGCCGTCTTCGCCATCATCTGCTGCTGGGGGACAGCCATCAGCTGTTCCATAGGCGACGACATCAACAGTATCTGCTGTTGTGGTAGTTCTCCGACGGACAGGTCATTGGTGTTAATGATGAGAGAGTTATTCAAATCCAATGAATTGAATGCATTGAAAGCAGTCATCATTTGTGGCATATTTTGGACACAGTTTTCGCTCACAAGAAGTGTTTCATTCATTTGCAGCGAATTGTTGGTCAGAAAACAGTTATTGCCATTGATTTCTGAAGACATTCCCATCACTTAAGATGAAGACAACCACTAATTGTCTCTTCGTTTGATAAAAGACAATAAAAAGCGATAAAAAAATATATGTTTAAATCAGTTGTCAATTGATCTGAAGTGAAGACAAACAATGGATTCAATGATAATTACAATTCAATAAACACTTACAAAACGACAAATTGTTGTCATATCTTAAGAAACCATTTGTTTCCGCGCTTTTGATCCCAAGAGAAAAAAATTTTAATTAATATTTATTTGTTATTAAAAATAGTTTTAGTTTTTAATAAGTTATTAATAAAAATAATTTTTATTTTCATTCAAAGAGTAATTAAAATATATTTTTAATATAAAAGTTGTTATGATTTTTGTGATTAAAAAATAGATTTTATTATTATTTTTAATGAAATGTTTTTTTTCGTCTCATTTGATATGAGAAATACGTTTTGGTTTTCAGGCATTTATTACGTAATGTTAACTCAATTCATGTCTGCCTTCAAAGTCATTCAAAGGGTTTTGTATGCGTTGGACGTATTTGTTGGACAGCGCTTTGAGTGCATCTTCACAAACGATATGCGCTTACGATTAGTCTGTTTCTGTGAACCCCTTTCAGCACATGATTTACATTAACATTGATTGCAATTAAACTCTTAATCAAAATTCATTGAAAACTACATTCAATTCAGTCGTTATTGTCATCTCATATCAGTTCAGACAATCAGTTCTTCACTAAAGATAACGATTTTTGGCTTTTATTATAAAATCAAATCATATTTTGGCTTAAAATCAAGTTATAATTAAAAATTAAAATTTAGTTTTTTAATAACAATTCTCTCTCTCTCTCTCTCTCTCTCTCTCTCTCTCTCATTCTCTCTCACTATCTCTCTCTCTCTCTCTCATTCTCTCTCACTCTCTCTCTTATTCTCTCTCAAGAATCTCAAACACAACTTTCAAACACAACAACTGTTTTGATAATAATGCGAAATAACGTTACGTTAAATGCGATGAACTCTTGAGTCACTCAATGAGTGCTTTTCAGTCATTGATTGAATACATTGAATACAAGTCCAGAAATCATAACAATATTTATATTAAAAATCATTTAAAATATTTAATAAAAATAAAACACATTTTAAAAGTGATTTCGACTTAAATATTATTTATCATTTGATTGAAAAGTAATGAAATTATAAAAATTTAGTTATGTTTTCATTTAATTAGTTTTTGTGTTCAATATTTTTGTGACGTTTTTATAATAACAACAAAACAATAGATTTTTTTGAACTCAAAATCATATGAAAAAGTGATTATGAATTCAGTGTTGGATTTGAATACAAAACAAATTGCTATTCATTTTAATCGATAACACATTCAATCAATTGGTTTGTAATTCAATTCATTTCACTAAACATGTATTCAATGAAACAATGGTTTCATCCATTCGTACACAAAATACTCTTTTGCTTTCATTACGTATTTCTTCATTAAAAACAAAAACACTTTTGTTTTGATTGTCTTTAGATTCAGACATTACCTCAAAAATCAAACACTTGATCCCATTTCTCACAAGAGATCCAAAAGAGTGATCCAAAGCAGAGCCAATGACTTCTTCTTCATCGCAATCGCCAATCGGTGGTCATATGGAGGCTTCGGGTGATAGCAATCAGTTGGGCCTCAACTCCCGTTCCAACAGCTCATCGCCAGTTCCTGCCATGTCTTCAGCGCCCATCAATACCAACGAAGGCTTGGCTCGACTGAACAGACTCTACCCCTATGTGGATGAGTCGGAACTGCCGAAACAGTGGTCCTCCAAAGACAAGGCGAACTTCATTACCCTTTCGGAGAACAACCTCAAAGTTCACTACAAGGGTGTAGGAAAGGGTCATAAGGACGCGGCCGCAGTCCGGGCCACACATCCCATACCAAACGGTTGTCTTTTATATTATTTTGAGATCAAAATCATAAGCAAAGGAAGGGATGGCTATATGGGTATAGGTTTGGCCGCACAGGGCGTTAATATGCAACGACTGCCCGGTTGGGACAAACAGTCGTATGGATATCATGGAGACGACGGCCACTCGTTCAACAGTTCAGGCACTGGACAGCCATATGGGCCGACGTTCACCACAGGCGATGTCATCGGTTGCGGATATAACTTGGTTTCCGGTAATTGTTTTTACACGAAAAATGGTCTCAATCTCGGCGTCGCGTTTCCCGACTTGCCTAACGTTCCTCTATATCCGACTGTCGGCCTCCAAACGCCCGGCGAAGAAGTGGAGGCGAACTTCGGTTTCGAGCCCTTCTGTTATGACATCGAAGAAGACATAATCGCTTTGAAGAAGTATTTGACGGAATCTATTGTCGAGTTTCCGGTCAAATACACCGAATGGCAGACGACTATCCATCGACTGGTGCAGTCGTGGCTCATCCACAACGGCTACTGCGGAACCGCCGAAGTGTTCAGCGATACCACAAAACTAGATTTCAAAGAAAACGTTCAACACATCCGACAACGGCTTCGCATCCAACAGCTGGTCCTCAGCGGAAAGATAGGCGAAGCCATTCAACTAACGAATCGCTTGTATCCCAATGTACTCAAAGACAATCCAAACCTTCTCTTCGCCCTAAAGTGTCGCCAATTCGTCGAATACGTGAGCGGTAATGAGACGGACAAAGCGCCGACAGCAGCCATGGCCTCGTACTCGCCCAACACATCCACGAACGGCGTGAACGACTGCAACGGAAACGCAAACGACATCCAAATGGACGTCGACTGCAATGAAAACACTTCGGACACAAATAACTCCTATTCCGAAGAGCAAAGCATTTGCGAAGAAAATGAGGCCAAAATCACACGACTCCTGGCGTTCGGCAAAGAGCTCCACACGCTCTCACAGCAGCTGAAGCGCCAGTTCGGGACCAACGACGACAACAAGAAACTACTTCAGGACGCCTTCAGTCTGCTCGCCTACAGCGACCCCTGGAGTTCGCCGGTGGGCGCGCATCTCAACCCCAGCGAGCGGGAGGGCGTCTGTCAGCAGCTCAACAACGCGATCGTCATGTCGGACACGGGCACCGGTAGTCATAGAGTGGCACTCGAGACGATCATTAAGCACACGAAGGCGCTCATAGCCAAGAACGGCCAGTGCGGCGCCTGGATTGTAGACAAGATATAGATATTTATATATAATTTAGTAGTTTTTTCATATAATTTATATATTAATTGCGCTCTCATTTCAACACAAAAATAATTACCGATAAAAATAACAAAAAAAACAAATTTGAGAAAAAAAATAATTTAAAAACACTTTTAACTTAAAGTTAACCCAAAAAAACGCATTGAAAATACAAAACATTTTTTTTTGTTGAAAATTAATGATTACTTTTAATTGAATAACTGTTTTCTGTATTAATAATAATGTAATCGTTTTTTGCTATAAAAATATTTCAATAAATAAATCAATGAATAAATCGTTGAATAAAAACTCAGTTCTTGTTCTTCTTCGGACTGTAGAGCGCTCTATGGAAAGGTCTGACCCGATCTTCGATGCAGATCTCATCCAACTTTCGCTGTTGTTTATCGACATCCACTTCCGGGTACAGTTCCTTCAGGTACGCGATGTCCACGTCTGGGAATCGCTTCAACAGTTGTCTCACATAAAATGATTGTCTGAAAATCAATGTCTTCTTTTTCAACAATTCTTTCTCTTTGAGCTTCAAATTGAAGTCACGGACTTCTGGACCAAAGCCGGGACTGTTGAGTGCTCTCCACTTACTGTTCATTCTATATGGGATCAGATGCTCAGAGCAGCCCATCCTTCAAATGGACAAAGAGATCATTAATGGCCTCAAAACAAGGACTCAATCGATCACTTCATACCACTTCCAGCGGCCGAATATGTCTCGCCTGAAAACCTTTGGCCGTTCGCCAGTAGCGCCTTCGCCGACCTCCAGTTCCCAGTAGGCTTTGTTCCGCTCTCTGACCACTTCCTCCAAGTTTTGCATACTTTGCTCCACTTTGTCCACCCGTTCCGGACTGGGGAACGTCTGCACCATGTCTTTGGCCGCCTCTTCCATAGTCTTCAACATATTTCTCTCTTTGTATAACACAAACCAAAGCTTATGTAAATCACTGTTGGATTTGATCCTCAGCTCGTCTTTACGCCACTCTCGCCCTTCCAAGACATCACCAATCAGTTGATCATCTCATATGTCAATGACAATCGCAAACCTGTTTTGATGTCATCTGATCCCCAATTCTTGGCGTTGTCGAAGAACTCCATTAAGTCGTGATTTGTTGACGTCTTGTGAATATAGCTTATGGTTGGCATCCGATGACTGACTGACGGACACAAGAGTTGTCTCAATGAATGGCATTTGAAAATAGTTTTCATTGAATTCAAACAAATCATTGTTTTTGTGAATAATATTTCAATAAAAATAATAACAATTTATTTGTTTTGCTTTCAATTCACACAACACTCATAACACATGGGTTTTCAAGTTTGGAGATAACCATAAATAACGTGCGTGTAATGAAAACCCCGTTTCATGCGATTGAATGCAAATGCAGTGATTAATACAAGACGTATTGAATGTGAAAATCATTGACTGATAAATTTAGACCAAAAAAGTGTTATTGAAATTCATTTTAGTTTTTGTTTCTTTGAATTAGTCTTCAAATTATCTCAGAAATCAATGGCTAATAAATTGGGAGATTTTCTCAACCGTTTGAGCAAAAACCCGTCGGGTCTTAGCCTTGGAGTGAAGATGTTGTTGGCGGCGGGAGGCCTGGGATACGCGGCCACACAGTCAGTCTATACAGGTTTGAAAAGCCAAATAAACCCCTTAATCGTAAACAATGTACTGATTATACCCTGATCTTTGGACCGGAAGTGGAAGGGGGTCACAGGGCGATCATATTCAGCCGAATCGGTGGCATTCAAAGCGGCATATACTCAGAGGGACTGCACTTTCGGTAATGCCTTTCGAGTGAATGATGTAATGCATGACTCGTATTGTGTTCTTCAGTATACCATGGTTTCAGTGGCCTATCATATATGACATCCGTTCCCGTCCGCGGAAGATCTCGTCGCCGACCGGAAGCAAAGACCTGCAAATGGTGAACATAACGCTCCGGGTGTTGGCCCGACCCGAGGCCTCAGAGCTGCCATACATATACCGGGTTCTGGGCGTCGATTACGACGAACGGGTTTTGCCCTCCATTTGCAATGAGGTGCTCAAGAGTGTGGTCGCGAAGTTCAACGCTTCCCAACTGATAACACAGCGACAACAGGTGTCTCTACTCGTCCGCAAAGAGCTCATTGAGAGGGCGCAGGACTTTCATCTGATCCTCGACGACGTGTCCTTAACGGAGCTCTCGTTCAGCAAAGAATATTCCGCTGCCGTCGAGTCGAAGCAAGTGGCCCAACAGGAGGCACAGAGGGCTGCCTTCACTGTGGAACAGGCGAAACAGGAACGACTATCGAAGATAGTCCAGGCCGAGGGAGAGGCAGAGGCCGCCAAAATGATATCCTTTTCCATATGAATGGCTTTTTTTGTGTCAATTGAATCCAATGTTTGATTCGCCAAAGGATGAGCTCTTGTGGCAAAGCATTCATTCAATCATTGATTGTTTGATTGCTTTTGATTGCAATGATTTAATGTCTGTTAATCTTAGTATTGAATATAGTGTTCGCGAAACCGTTTTGCGACAGCACTAGACGTCGAGCCCATCGATCAATACTGTAAAGGCCAGACTAAAGCACTGTTGGATTTGTTTGTAAAAACCAAAGAATAATTAATTAGTGTTTAGTTATTCTCTTAAATAAATCCAAACATTTTTTTCGCCACAAATCATAAAAATGATTAACAACTTCTTTAGTAATCTGATGGCAATCAAACAAACCATAGAAGTGTTGAATGATTTGTTCAAATCAGTGATCATTTTCCTTAACCCTTGAACTGTCCTGATTATACCTAGGTGAAGCCATCACCCGAAACCCGGGTTATTTGAAGCTGCGAAAGATCAGAGCCGCCCAACAAATCGCTAAAACGGTAATCAAATACTCGTTTGCATTGAGTTTGAAATTGAAATTTGTTTTTTCAATACCATTCCTATAGATATCTCAGTCCCAGAATCGGGTGTATCTCAACTCAGGGTCACTTATGTTGAATATCACGGACAAAGACTTTGACATAACTTCGGCCGAAATAGCGAAGGGAAAGAAATAACTAATGATTTGAAATTTAATGACAATTTAGTTAACTATTAATGAAATCAAATATTAGTTGTTTTTGAGTAATATTTTCCAATTATGTCTCAAAGAGTGCATTAATTTTGATTATAAACACAACGATAGAAATGATGTCAAATAATAATTGAATTTCTTTTGAAATGATTTTTCATTTATATCTTCTCTAAAAAAATATTTGAATTTCTTATTGAAATGAAAAATAAAGTCAACTTTATTTGGATTATTGTCTTATCGTATATTCAGTTGACGTTTGTTTTTATGTAAATGATGTCAAACAATGCGAAAGAGGTTTTCATTTAAAGAGTAATTTAAGAGTAATTTTACGTTAAATTAAAGTTCAATTCAGAGATCGATTGACATTGAAGTTGACGTTAAGACATGCAAACCAAATGACAAACCAAAACCAATGGTCAATGGAATTAATAACCAGTTCCGATAAAAAGTATTATTATCTCCTTATTTAAAATCAAAACCAAATATACTCTTTATACCCCTTTGAGTCAAAGGGTTCACAATTTGTTTGAAATTTAATTAAAAACTTATTTTAAAATAAAAAAAACTTTTTTTTATGAAAAATTGAATTATAATTGAATTTCAAAATAATTTTTTGAATAAAATTCACTTCAAATTCACAGACAATGTCTTCGGCCGAGTGATGGCAATGTCAAAGCTGATGATAGTCTTGTAAACCATTGAACTGAAAATTATTGAATTTTTTTTGTTTTTAAAAATTATGGAAAACTAATGAAATATCAATCATTTGAGACATGAATTCAATCTTCAGTTGTCCTACAATTGGTTTATCAATGATTTCCATTAATCTGATCCATGTCTTTGAAATACAATTTCATAAACAGTTTAATAGAAAAACAATTTATTGTTTGAATGAAATTATTGACAACTTTTGAAAACTTTAAAATTTTTCGAAAAATTTAT
>JAQIXR010000608.1:0-23036 GCA_034700825.1 Quadroppia sp. Gr-Ori-00064 | reverse complement strand
GTCATTATGGCAAACGTAATACTCATTGTGGCAAAGATAATACTCGTTATGGCATACGTAATAATGAAAGCGGTTTAACTGTAAAATATACAAAAAAATACTTTTTATTAAAAAATTAATTAAAAATAAATAATCAAAAAAATGATCTCTTTTTACATCAATCAAAGATCGCAAGTCATTTAGTCTGAACTTCTGTGGTCGCCATAACTGAGTGTTTGAGCACTTCTTCGTCTTGTTCTTAGACTTGAGACTCAGTGCCGCTGAAAAATAAGACACAAAAAGTGGTCAACAAATCGTTCAACGATTAGATACACAAAAATCAAATGAAATTTTCAATACTTTTATTGAGTCTGAGATAAGCGGCGGAGAGTCTGAGGACTGATGTCTTGTCGAGTCGTTTGGATGACATCGTCACCAATGGCACAGTGTTTGCCAACTCATTGATATAACCGTTAAGTTTGTCTCTTCTCTGCTTTTCAGCCATATTTCTCATGGTTCTGATGTCACCCCTTTGGTGACACTCCTTCGGGGACTTCATCTGATCCAAGTCGTGGTCACAGTTCTCGTCGTTGATCAAAGCCATCGTCGGATTAGTTTGATGTCTGAATCAGTCGGATGTTTAGTGAACAGTCGTTACCACTTGTGGTGAAACAGTTGTCTTGAGACGAGATATCGCTTAATAAACATGTTAATCGTTGACCACAGGCTGTGGTGAAGACACGGAACAATTGGTCCACTTATGTATTGAAAGCGTTATTATCATTAAATGCCATCAAAAATACAATCAAAAGTATTTCAAATGATATCAAAACATTCAATCAGTTTATGTCAACAGAAAAAGACATAAAAATAATGTCAAACAATATTTGAATACAATTATTGTCTTTGAAATCAATTGTCTGTTTTGTCTTCAGTGGTATCTCTTGTATTGCACTTCAGTTGCGGTGTTTTCATCGTAATCACAGATCACATCTCGAAGACTACATACCCGAGGGTCGTGTCCACAGCAGTGGTCACATCAAGACTATGGTCACAGATGATGACCACCGATAAGGAGCACAGATAACGAGGTTGTGATGTGTTCTTGAGGTGAAAAAATAACCTATTCTTCAGACACTGTCATCAAAGTGATGGTCGACTTCACTATCCATAAGAAGTAAACAAATTGTTTGAATTAATGATAAAAATAATGTTTTGTTTAAAAAAATATCATTTATTTCAGACGTCGTCTCAATCGCTGACTATCTATAGACTACTGTATAATACATAGAGCGCTGGCAGTATTTGTGAGCACAGGTATGTATATGTTTTTATTTGATTTTGCACTGCGCTCTTGCATAAGCTCCAGATCCTTCAGCTAAAGCGCACTGTCATCTGTTGCCCGACCAACTCATACATGAAAAGCCTGTACCAGTTGTGCAATGATTACATGCATTAAATGTTAGGTTTTTTTCATTTTTCAATCAAAAATCAAACCAAAGGTTTCACAAATTTTTTCAATTTGTCAAAAATATTGCAAAAAGTAATTTATTTTTACGAAACAAATGTTTTTATTCTTAACACAAATGTTAGAATAACTCAATGAATACTGTTTTGTTAGGTCTGACAGTATCTAAAGCATGACATCTCTTGTGATTTAAATTGATATTAATTATTCTCTTACCTGAGAATCGATTGATTTCGATGACAGAGCGCCTGTATGTGATGAATCATCAGGTGTGAGCCCATTGAACACAATTGAATTGTTAACAAAATATAGAGAATATGTCAATTAATGTGTCTTTTAGTGAAAATGCATTCAATATTTAGAGGAATTACTTTTGAAAAAATAATTTTCATTTTAAAGCTCCGGGATATTTATCAGCACTGTATCTACGAGTTAGAGTCTATACATGCTTGGAACCAGTTTTCGCCTGAACACTGTTCTAGCAAATTCCCCTATCATGGCCTTGATTATATTTTCACAATTCTGTTTGATTTTTTCAATTATCTAATTATAAATATATATTTGAAATGAATATATATTTGAGATTTATATGACTTTTGCGACAAAACAAAGCAATTAATCTCTTCATTGAATCGCGATTTTCTCTGTAAATAATTGGAGCGATTCTGCAATTATGTCATTATTTCTCACTTATGCAAAACACTTCTTAAGCCGTCCACGAAATTAAACTCCATTTCCCATAAAGTTCTGTTAAACCCATTAGTTGTTTGTGTAATTTTTTTTACAAAACATTGTATTTCACGAATTATTTCTATATTGACTCTAATAACAAGTTTTTCAATGATTTAATGTTTTATGAAATAAATTAAATATAATTTAAAATTCAAATCAATTAATGAATTTTTTTTCGTAATTAACAAAAAAAAATAAAATAAAAAACCAATGTTTTGTATAATATATGAATTTTGGGCCAACAAATGGTGTGCCAAAATGTAATGCTCTGTCAATTCTCATATCAGATGTCATTGAATTTAATTATTTTGTGGACAATTCGTTGACTTATATGAGTTGATGAGTATTTTCTCACGTTTTTCACTACAGATGAGCGACAAAACAGTTGCGAAACAAACTTACTGAGCAATAGGTGCTCGAAGGTGTCCAAGGTGTAGGGGTGTGGGGGGTGTGCCCATTGCCAATTGACCTTGACAATATTGGCCATCACAACAGCCCCCAAATGAATAACAGAACATTAATTCTTAATATTAAACTACATTATAATTATCTCTTGATTAATGCCACAAATAACCTTGCTAATGATTCCCTGCACCTCTCTATTCGATTCTGACATTCAATACATGAAAATTGAAATCATTTTAAAAGTCATATAATTTTAATGCCATTTGTTATCAATTGTGAAATTAAATCAAAAATCTATTTGTTATGCGAATCGACAGAGCATTACATTTTTGAGACAAAGTTTTGACCAAAGAATAGCAAAAAGTTTTTTAAACCCATTATTCAAACAAATAATAAAAGAGAGAAATATATTCAAAGTCAAAGTCTATTAATTTTATGAATTATTCAAATAAATAAAACTATGAATTTATTAAGATTTATGACCAGGGATTATAAAGATAATATAGCGACAGGGGGTGAGTGTCGTATATTAAGGGGTTGGTGACAGCGACACCACCTGTCAGTCGATTGCATGAGTGGTGAACGTAATTGATTGCAACACCCATTGGTTTGGCGAAAACGCATTGAAAAACCCCATGTTTTTCATGAATAGCAAATGCATTGAATTATTATTAACGCTAAGAAATAATGATATTTTCAATGGATATCATAAAATGCGTTAAAAAAGATGTTTTTATTTAAATATATTTATAATTAACTGAAAATAATTGTTAAATATTATTGTAAATTAAGACTTCATTTCAAGTGTTTTGAATATAGAGAAAAATATATTGAAATTTGTATTAAAAATAACATAAAATTTATATAAATTATAGCCATTAATAAGGAGTACAAGACTTGAGAAAATTATTTATAATTTTGTTTTTATAATAATATTTAATAACAATTAAATTTCATTTGTTTTTTGTGCGAAAAATCTTTTATTGTTTTTGTTTTATTTAATAAATTATTTTCAAAAAACCTTTAGTCAAAAGTCATATCATTTGTTCCCAACAAAATTGAGTCCATTTTTTGTCTGTTTTTAACAGTTTTTTCGCAAATGATTTGACGGTAAAAATGGTTTTGATTTTTGTTTTTGTTTTAATTTTATTTATTTTTGTTTTGATTATTGTATTTATGGTTAAAATGTTTTCATTGATTATATCTGTGATTATTTGCAGACAATATCGACCATCGGTTGAATATATCCAAGAGTTTTGTGTTTATATTCATTTGACCGAAGATTTGATTGGCTTTTAAAGAGATATCTGTTGTTGTGGTAACGAAGAGATGATCATTGAGGACACGGAAGCGTTGAGGACGTGGTTGACGTCATTTCTGGAACCATTGTATGTGATGTTAAGACAATTGTCAACTCTTTTCTCAATTGTTGTGTCTTTGATGTCTTCAGATGTGATGCAGATCCACAAGCGTTGGCCAAATATGTCATGGCTTTGATCAAGAAAGACAAACCCGAACGCGAGCTCAAGAACTCGTGTTTGGATCAGTTGGAAGTGTTTCTCCAAAATAGTACAATCAGTTTTGTGGACACACTCTTCGAGACGATTGCAAACCAGTCGTATTTGAAGCCATTGACGTCTTCGGTGCCAACGACGGCCACATCGACGCCGACAACCAGTGTTGAAAAGACCTCTTCGCAGACATCGGTGCCGGCAGTGAGTGGACAGTCAGACACATCTTCATCAGTGGTCAACAAAAGTAGTGATGAATTGGCGAACATTAAGAGCTCTGAACAACAAATCACTGGTAATAACAAAAGCGATTCAACTCATGAAAGCGCTTCCAAAGCGAGAGACAATAAGAGGAATAGGAGTCGAAGTAGAAGTCGTTCGCCTTTACGTAATACAAGACGTAATGATTTTGACCGAAGATTAGGTCCGACTTCCAATCGAAACAATGGGAACAACTATTTCAATGACGACAGACGTAATCGACGCGGAGTTGCGAACAGCCGAAGAGCTGGTAATCAGAGGTTCGGTGGTTCCGGTTATCGCAATGAAAGGGATTACAGACGACAACGGGATCTAAAGCGGGGTCGCTCTCGGAGTAGATCCCGATCCTTCTCAAGCGCTTCTCGTTCGAGGTCTCGATCGCGGTCTTGGAGTAGAGATCGCGAGTCACCGAACACTAAGAAAAGTCGTCCCACTTCTCGACCTACCTCTCGATCTCCCAGTCCTTCAAAAACGACTTTAAAAGACAAAGAACTGTCAAAAAAATGTAGAGATTATGAGGAAAAGGGATTCTGTTTGAATGGACATCTCTGTCCTTATGATCACGGAAACGATCCGGTAGTGTTGGACAGTAATGTTTCGGCTGCGCTCGGCTTCGGAAATAATCCTTCGGCAAATGCAGCGCCAATGATGCCGCCGATGCCCAACACTGGTATCCCTCCCTATGCGCCCGAGCCATACAATCCCGAGTCCCCCGGAATGGATTCCCACCCCAACATTCGACCTCCAATGGGCCCACGAATGCCACCCCCGCCTCACTTTTGGGGTCCAATGGGACCAATGAGAGGACATATGTCTGGTGGCCCTCCTCTACCACCCCATCAATTCATACCACCGCCGGGAAGACCGCGAGAACTAATAGGTGTTCCAACGATTGACAACAATCACAATCGACACCACAATCACTCCATCTCTAATCGCACTGTTATTGAACCAAATATTCATATGGGACACAGGGGTGCGATGAGGGGTGGAATGGGTAAACACATGGGAAGAGGAGGCTATAGGAATGTGCGCAGAGTTACGAACGACACGTCCGATAAGACATGTCTTGAAGTGAGAAAAATTCCTTCAAATCGGAACACAATTTCTCATTTGAATCAACACTTCTCCAAATTCGGTACAATTGTTAACCTTCAGGTATGTCGAGAGCGCCGTATGTTTTGTGTGCAATCGAATGTGTTATTAAATGATGGTTTCCTTTGGACAGGTATGTCATGACAGTGATCCCGAGGCGGCATTAGTTCAATACACGTCACATCCTGAAGCGTTGGCCGCCATTCGGAGCACTGAAGCGGTTCTGAACAATCGGTTCATAAAAGTGTTTTGGCATTCGAAGGAACAGCAGATACAACACGACGACAGGTTCGGTGTGAGGAATGACACCACGGAGTCGACCGATGCCTCCGACGAACAGTCAGTGCCACAGAAAGGCAGTGTTAAGGATCGATTGGGTCCTAAAGTGTCTGAAACGGAAAGTGTGTTAACGGCGGTGAACTCGAGCGGAACCATTTCAAGAACGGTTTTCGATCCGTCAAAGTTGAAGAAAAACAATACAAACAATCAAATGAAAGACAATTCAAATGAGACAAACAGTGGTCAAAGTGTGGACACGTTGGCACTGAAGTCCAAGAGTGCCGCCAATGAGAAGACAAACAAAAGACAACAGAACCTAATATACACAAAACAGTTGAGTCTTATGAAAGAACTCATTGAACAACAGAAACACTTGACGGAGAAGTTGGAGAACTGTACGAATGATAACGAGAAGAAGTTCTATAAGGAGACAATGGACAACATTTACGTCAAAATACAGGAACTGTCGAAACAGATGAAGAGCACTGTCTCGCAGAAGAAGTCGCTGACCAAAAGACCGCGAACCAAAAGCGAGATAATGGAAGAGATCCTCAACACGGAGTTGGATATGATGGTCGAGAAGGACAATCCAAAGGATTATTTTGAGTTGTATAGAAAACGCGCAAAACTCAAGAAGTCGTTGACCACAAGAGGCAGAGGAAGTGTTCGGGCGTTCCCGCGAAGAAGTAGAGGAGCCGTACGTCGCGGCAGTTTCTATGGGCGCGGGGCTAACCCTCTGCTGAAAGTGGACCGAAGAACGAGAAAATTGTTGATACCGGACATCAATGAGGACGACATCACTGACCTTCTCGAACATCTGGCGGTAAGTGATTGTCATTTGATTAGTTGTTGTCTTTAAAAGTGAATGAAAACCTAAACAAACAATTGGTGCCATTGAATGGCATCCAGACATGGAATGGGCTTTTGGTGTCAAACCGATTGTTATCACTGTTTGATTAAATGTTATCAAAAGCTATTATTTGTTGTAATATTTGTTGTATTATTTGTTGTATTAATCGTTGATTTGTGTGAATGTATTGCAAACAGATTTCTCGCCTTTGAATGGATTTGATTTCATTGAGTGATCGCAACGTTTGCTAAAATAACGTTTGATTTATTGTTTGATTTAGTTTTGAATTTTTGTTTTCATCTAATGATAAAAACGAAAATATTTTCACAATAGATATACAAAAAATGTGAACATTTTTTTCATGTTTTTTATTATCATTGATTTTGATAGCAATTCAGTGACGTTGAAGTGATTGAGCCGTCGAGTAACGGAGCTGTGGTTACCTTCAAGACCAGAGTCGACGCCGAGAAAGCCATTCAGAATATGACACAAACGAAATTCAAAGAGAATTTTCAGTTAAACTATTCCTGGTTTGACGAAAACATACGGCAATTGTCAGACAAACACAGTTTAGCGAAACCTATGACTGAATCCAAGTGTGAAAGCGATGCAAACGATCGCGAAGTGAGTCATAAGAATATAGAAAACATTTTACAGTTGTTTTGATTGACATTAAAATGCAAATCATTTTATTCGTTATTGTTTTGCATAAACAGATGGAAACCCTGGCAGAGGATCAGCTGGACTTTGAAGAAGATGACACAGAAGACGAGAGCGAGGCTCGCAACTGGAAGGCATGACAACCAGTCCTATGAAAAACAATATAAATTGCACTAAAATTTTGTAAAAAAAAAGTTATTTTTTTTTGTCTTTTTTTCTTTGTTTTACATTTTGTTTTTCTGTCGCTTTAAATGACATTATATTTGTTTCATATAATTATCACTTGATTTTGAATATAATTTAAGTTTTATTCTCTTTTTTGATTAAAAAAATAATTATACAATAATTGTAAACATTTTATGAATTCATAACTTTATTTGTGATTATATTTAGCGAAACTCTAATCAAATTCAATGTACTTTTGAAGAGAAAAAATATTATTTCAAAAACAAAAATAATAAAAAGTATCGTTTTTTTCGTATTTTATTTGATTTTTGTATTGATTTCTCTATGAATGTAATCCTGGTATTTAATGGCGAGTCGCACCGTCTGTCTCTGTCTGTCTGTCTGTGCGACGACAGAGACGTTCAAACATGACAATTGATAGCGAAGTCTGACTACAATTAACTCAATTATGCAATAAATGTGTGAAATATTTGTGACTAAAAATTATTACTAAAACGAAAACACCATTTGTTTAGGCATTGGCTAATAAAGAGCTTAATAATGTAATCCCTGTGCTCTCTCTCCCTGTACTCTCTGTGCCGTTCAGTCTATATTGACTTATATTCGACACAAATTATTACATTATAGTCTGATAGTCATAGTCATAGACATAGGCACTGGTGTTATTGTCTTATGTTTGAGGTGTAATACAATTGCCCACAATATAAAACACAATTACAGTATTGTAATTGTAATTGTGGTACTGATCCCGGTGCTGGGCGTTGGAGAAAATTGAAATTTATGAGCATTAACAGCACCAGTATATAACATATATAACATTGTTGTCGACAATTATATTGTATTATAAAAGGGATGATTTGAATGACTGTTCACTTCATTTACACATTTTCTCTCACATTATAAATGACTGCAAAAAAAGAGATGAAATGCTGTGAAGAGAACAAACTTTTTGCACATTTCTCTTCGATAAAAGTTTCGTGCGTTTCTGGCCAGGGATGTAATGGCCAGTATGCCTATGAGTGTGTGTCTGTGTGTGTGAGTGCATATGTGAATAGCCAGTGTATGAATTGGTGGCCAATATATAGGAGTGAATCGAAAGAGTTTCAAATGTTTTTTGAAACCATTATCTCATGTGTTGTCTTCTGCATAGAAACCACTCTTCGATATCAGCGTTTGGTATCTCTTCTTCAATGACGAACAGATCTATAACATTAAAAGTTTAAATTCCAAGGATTTTAACGATTTCTCAAAAGTGCTATCAATTGGTGGAACCGATGGTGAGTTTGATCTGAACTGTGTTAAAGTGTAACCAATTATTGTACAGACATTTGTCGGGCAATCAATACATTGAATGCAATACTGATTGCAGAGAAGATGCAATCAAAATGCAATGTCTGTCCCCAACAATGTCTGTCCACTTCTGCAAACGTATAATAAAAACGATTAGAAATGGTCTCAAACTCTTAGAAAATATACACATAAAAAGCCAATTGAGATACTGTACTGTCTGTGCCCATTAGCACCGGCAGTACTTCCAGCACTGGTGGATCTCTTGCGGTAATGTTTGGACATTACGTACAACTGATTGCCTTCTCTTATGTATAACTAATGCAATTCAGGCCTTAAGAGTGTTTTGATATATAAGTGTTTGGGATGACAGCAATTGCTGAGCACATGCTGTCGGCACAACCCCTGGACACCCACGTTCTGTTGGGTGCCTCAACACAGCCTCACTTCAAATGCCATTGCTATTCATTTTGATGGATATGCTGTCCAACAGTTTGTACAGCAAGAGTGGGTGAAGAGGAAAGGGAGAGAAAGAAAGACATTGAAGGAAAGATAGGGAGATATAGGGAGAGGGAGATCGAGAGAGAACACAAAGTTGTTGCACTTTTCGGCGAGTGTCAAACAGCCTGAGCGGCAAAGTGTGTAATTCAAAATAAGTGACTTATGTTTTCTGGGAAGGGAGGGCTGGTTTAGGTAAGACTTAAGGCGTTTCTGCACTATTTGTTGACAGCAATAATTCGTGCTTTCGTTTGGCCTTTCAATACATTTTCATTACTGATATATTTGAACCCCTGTTTCGGTGGCCGGGGCTATAAAGTGTTTTCCAATGCAATTTCAATCGTTAAAAGCACACTAATTGGTTGAATGTGTGCTTCGGTTCCATTGATGTTAGTTTTTTTTATTACATTTTGTAAAAACGACTTCAAAATAATATACACCAATAAAACAGTAGTTATTCCTATCGGACAATGTTTTTCGTCAAATGAATTTCTTGTCTTTTTTTTATATTTATATATTTTTTATATGCATTTTACGCTTAAATCTCTTTTTCGCCAAAATATGATAAAAAATAATAATTTTAAGCAAGAATTTGTACAATAATTATTTGAAGACATGATGTCATACATAGACAACAATATATGAGTTCTTGTATTACAGTGTATTCGAGTGAATACATGTCTTTAAGATTGCATTTTTATTAATGAGATTATCATTTGTGTTATAAATTAATATAACGTTTATTTATCTTTAATTATCATCTCATAAATTGCAGGCAAAAGATGTCTAAAATTTAATGTTTTATTATGTTTGAAGTGAAGCGAAATGTATTTGAATAGAAGAAACAATACATAATTTTGACGATTATATCGTTTGATAATGAAATTCATGTCAAACGAAAGGGTATTTTCTTCGTTGAAAAATACTTTTTTTTTATTTTCTTATCTTATTTTCATTTCTTGTGATTTTCTCTTCTTTTTGTTCCATGTTTTATGATTATATAGTTTTTTGTGTTTGAATGAAAATTAGTGTCAAATTGTTTCGAAATTATGTCAGAAAGCCATTAATGAAACGATTCCTTCAAAATATGACACAATATTTCGCATGAATTCTCGCATTCATTGATGACTAAATCCATTGCATTTCAATAGAGCTCTTCAATGAAAACACAGTCAATAAAAATCGACTCAAACGGAGAGAATAATTTCAAAAGGCTTTAAAATTCAAACACAATTATAATCTATGATAACATTAGAAGTCAGTAAAGATTACAACATAAGGAATGCAAAGGAAATCCGTCGAAGACTGTATGGAAAGGGCGCTGTCATTAGCATTGAGTGGATCTGAGGATTAAAGTCTAAAACTCACACAAATTCGATGCCAATGAAGTGAAACTGAAATCTCAATTATTTTCATAATATATTTGCCGACAATCAGTGTATTGAACTCTGAGAGTCACTAGAGATGAAGACTCTGACTAATTAGAGGCCAGACATCCACTGTCCTCGTCGGTGCCCGTCCTCTCTGTGCACGATAGTAGAAACACAGGGATTATTATTAACTGTATATTCGGTTTTGATGTGAAATAGGTTTCGGTTTTCTATTAATTTAGTTTTTCATAGCATTCAAGTGTGTGGAGGGACTGGTAATCGTCCTCTCGGGAGGGATTGGCGGCTCATACAAGTGATATGAGGGCGACTTGGGTTCAAGCACTGGCTCTCACTATCCAGTGCACTGACGGCTCGTGCCTTGCATTTTGAAACCCCTTTCCCATAACAGAGACGTGAACTCAATTCAGTTGTTGTTACGAAACGAGTGGACAAACAAACAGTGGAATGAATTTTGTCGTTATGTCAGCCCTAATGGTCTAAACGTAGGACAGACTATCGGAAAGACTTATCCATTTTGTTTGATTGAGTTTTCCCTGCAAATTGTCGCCAAATTTTGAGCCAATATATTGTTATTGTTGTTAATGCTCTGGCCGTACATATAGTGCCAGCGCCTCACAAACACACAGCGCAAACATTACCACAATTTTGATTTCTTTGCCACAGATTTGCGGCTCAATTCATGAGTCTTTAGGGATGCGATAAAGTATGAGCTCTTTATGCAAGCATTTTCGCCAATACTCTGTGCCTAACATTACATACATTACCCTAACATTTATGGCTGACGACAAATGTTAGGCAAAATGTATTCAATACTTGTATTGCAGTTATATTTGAAATTCATTCCACACTTTCATAACGTTTTTGCACAAAAACGCTATAAAAATCTCATCGAAATATATGGCGAAAATTGAGTTTTTGGGACGAAATGTAATCTCAATAAAAGTGAATTCAAACTAATTTTGGGCACAAACACATATAAAGCCAATAACATGGATGGAATGGCATGGAATGGTATGAAATGGCATAGCCGTTGATGACAATAAACATGTATTGATATGATAGCACCGGTCGCTAATTTCATGCTATGTTTCATTAGCTAATGAGTTGTTCTTAAGTATGAGAATAACAGTATGTGTCCATTCTCTCCCCTGCGCCGATGCTGTGCCCAACTACTGGTGCACATATACATGACTGACCACTACACTGGGATGACCTCGTTTTCATTTGACTTCTCTGTCAATGCTTTTCATATATATTTGTCAATTGTATTCAGTATTCATATTATCGAGAAATGTATTTCAATGTAGAGTCGGCCAAACAGTCGGCGCCAAACAGTATTTCAATTGGTTTCTAGATTTTTACTGTTGTTTAGGTCAACATTGAAACCCTTCCCCTCCTTGTTAGTAATGATTCGGACAGAGCACAGGCAGCTATGGGCACTATTCTCTATTATCTATGCCGACTCACGTATAGGCGTCCCAATCCATAGGACACATTAGGCGCGTCTCAGGGTTTGGGGTTTTCTAGTCGTGCGCTCAAAAATACATCACTTTCTATACAATGCTATTGAAGACTGTGTTCGAGATTTGTGGTGATATGGCTTTTTATCGGCACCCAAATTGAAACACGTCTGTCCTATCCGTCTGTCCTACGTGTCTGTCTTGTGGCCAAACACTTAGCAATAATTGCAATGAAAAATGCATTTACTTTTAATCTCATTATAAAAAGTCAACAAAACATTGTTTGCAATACTTTCGTTATGACAGTATTGTGTCGTTAATGGCATTTCAAATACGAATGTGTTTTTCAGATACAAAAAGTCTTTCATTTCATTTCAGTTATAAATATTGAGGGGATTTAAAAGCATATTATTTAGTGAACAACAGATCCCAGTCTTATGTGTATTATTGGCAGAGCTCTTGATTTTGAGTATTATTTTTTAATTAATTAGTGCACACATAGAGCACACGGAGGGGCACACATAGGGGCACACATAGGGCTGTCGTGTATTTGTTTGGATTCAAATTAAATACCTTATTATATAATAAAATTAACCTTTTAGTGGAAAGGCGTATAACAGAAGACAACCTGTAAATACTGAACGACTGAACGCAGTGCTAGAATTCCCAATAGGAATGCGCTATACAGTGAAGTGGGAGTGGCGGTCGGGCATGATTGGCCGGCGCACACATCATAGATATAGCGGATGGTGTGGATGGCAATTGAGTGGTGCACTTAGTGGTGGCACTTATAGATGGATCACTTATTATTGTCTAAGCGCTGGTTCTTATTAATGGTTCTATCATAGAGAGCACAGTTATATATTATGGTTCTGTACTACAATCCCTGCACTAATATGTTTCCGTCGGGAGCCGCGCACCACCGCTTGCATCCAAGTGTCACAACCGCTTCCAGTCCGAGCTTCAACTTCACGTCCACTGCGCTGTCGGTCGACCAGAACTGCTATCCTTTGTATAGCAATAACACTAACAGTAATGCAAACAATAGTCAAACTGTGGCCACACTTACCTCCAGTGCTCCACATCTGGGCCTCTCGTCTTCGCCGACGTCTCAATACTCTTCAGAAGTGGCCTCTTCTGCACTGCCACCGATGAATAGCGATTTACTACAGCCACCACCGCCTCCACTGTCGGGCCCGCACAGTAATGCCTGGTACACATCTCTGCCCCCTCAAGCAGGCCGGGGATCAATGGTCGCCACTTCACCTTTCGATGAATGGCCGCCAGCGCCCAACGTTGGCTCTCCCCTATCGGCCAGTAGTCCATGCATTTCTGGATCGCCGGTCAGCACTTTGCCTCCCTGTGCTTTTGCAGCGGCGATGACAATGCCAGGAACATATGGACAGCCATTACAAATGGGTGCTTATCATCCACACGGTATGCATCGCACTGACCCATACAGTGAGCACCTGCACCACATCCCACATCACTATCACTCACATCCCTATCAAAACGCTGGTATAATTGCGCCCATCAATAGTGATGCGCCGCCAGTACATCCCAGTCCCGACTCGGGTCTGACAGCATCGAGCGATGGAACGGAGTCGCCAAATGGTCACCAGAACGACACCAACTGCTTGAGCACAACACCCAACGGAACGATCATCAAAACGGAGAATTCGAGTAACGGTGCGAATCGACCCCAACCGGCGCGCAGTCCATACGAGTGGATGAAGAAGCCTTCGTATCAGAACCAGATCAACCCAAGTAAGAGTATGTCTGTTCTTCTGTTCAGTTATGTGCGGGGCTGTCATGTGTGCACCAATTAGTTAGGGCTGATTGCGATTCATTGAGCACTACCGGCGCTCATATCATATCTCTCTCTATTCATGTAATGCTATAAATATTGTAAATGTTTTAACTTTTGGCCGATTCTATAGAACAGGCGATTGTCACGCACTGGGAGGCCTTTCACGCTCTCCCACAGCGAATATATCCATAGATTTACAACTGTTTTGAGAGCTGTAAAAATGCGAATATTCACGGCTTGTCATTACTTGTCACGGCTATCGGGGCACTGGATGCCCGGCCAATGCAAGTGTGCAAATGACTCAATCGGTTTCGACGATAAATATTGTCATTCAGTCATTGAAAACAACACTCAAAACATTGAAAGCATTTCTTTCATTCCATTCATTCCTTTCACTCCATAACAGAATCAATGAATTTGTTTCACTAATGCATATATATATTCTTCACATGCATTCTTGTGATGCGAATACCAGTGCCAATAGTAATCATGATTTTCTCAGCACTGGTATCAATGGCCTAATGCTTTCAAAGCGCGAATATTAGTATACATTTAAGTTCATAATTGTGTTGATTGTGAGGAATAAATGAGAGATTATATAGAGTTTACACAATCTATTGGTTTGAGAGAAGAGAAATAATTGGCAAATAGTGTTAATATAGAGTCTCTAATCATTTTGTTGTGCAATAATTGTATTGAATTTAGTGTTGAAAAACATTTATTTATATAGTATTTAAACGCATTCACGCAATCAGTCTTCGGCTACCTTTTAATTCTTATGCCACTTGAAAGTCATGTTTTTGCTGTGCGATTACGACTGATAGCAGCTGATCCAGATAGCAGACATAGGCATACCTGGCCGCCAGTGCTTTTGCACGAATGCATGTATTAAGGGAGAGAAAGAGCCCATGTATTCCAGTGCCGACAGCTTTTGATGTCATAAATGCCAGTGTTTGTGCTGTTTGTACTGTTTGTATGTATAGCTATAGCGCCAAACATTTAAAACTATAAACCTCGACATCACAGTTGCCTGGGATCACAGGATCGCACCTTTTATTTCTTTTGTCGATCCCGATCTGGAGTCACTGTAATGCCAATATAATACCATTCCCATACGCAAATGGCTGTGCCTTCCAGTGCTTCAAACAATGTGTTGACTCTTGTATTAGTCGACAATTCCTATTTCATATCACAAAACGACTACAAATTCACTTCAATTGTCTAAAGATTTTTTTTATTTTTATTTTGTTTTTTGCAATTTTTTTTTGTATTTTTATATTTGATTTTTTTATTCACAGCTAAGACGCGAACTAAAGATAAATATAGAGTCGTTTATAGCGATCACCAGAGACTGGAACTGGAGAAGGAGTTCCATTATAGTAGATATATAACCATCAGAAGAAAGTCAGAGTTGGCCTCAATGTTGGCGCTGTCCGAACGACAGGTGAATAGAGTTTTTTTTGTGCATAACTTATATTCCAAATAAAAGTAAATCAATAATACATTTGTTGAACGCATTCATCGAATGCAATGCAAATGCAATTAAGCTTTACTTCAAATATGATATTCATTTGCAATCAGTTATTAACGAAATTTTTTTTGTTTTGTTTCTCTCCTCTCATTTCAGGTTAAAATCTGGTTTCAGGTGAGAAAAAATACACTTTTTTTTATTTATTATAAATATATAATTGTTTTATAAGCAAAACAAATAACAAACAATACTTTTTTATAACCCTATGCACAGAACCGTAGGGCAAAGGAGCGAAAACAGGCCAAAAAGAGAGATGAGATCATCCATAAAGAGCACCACAACAGCCAGTGTTTGTTTTGAATGATATCGATATCATATAATGTTTTTGTGGAGATTTATTGTTGTTTTATTTTAATAGAAGAAAATGTTTTTTTTGAACAAAAATTACAATTCATTTCTCATTATTAATAATTCATTTTTAATTAATTTGTGTTTTATTTTATTTTACTATAAAATAAGTTTTTTTTCGAATCCTATAATGAGTTTGACTTTACTTTACTTATTTGGTGTCTATTTATATCATAATATAAATGCAAAACACGTTAAGAATGGATAACAAAAATGTAAGAAATATAATAATTGTCTTTAAATATATTTATAAATAATTAAAATTTAAATCAATTTTTTGTTTGTTTTTTGAACTTTAAATTCTTGTAAATAAAAAGACATTATTATCACAAAATATACACAGAATTTCGTTTTGTTTAAAACGATCTTAAATTTGAAAAGCAATTCATTAAAAGAAATGTTGAAATTCATTATACATTGAAAACACTTTTTATTGAATTTTAAGAATAAGTTATAAAAAAGACACGAAAGAAGAGAATGATTAAAATGTTTGCACAAATAGGTCTATCGATCGGTCGATGTCTTTGATGTCAAAAGAAAATTGTTATTCAAATTAAATGCAAAGATTGGTCGTAAAAGTGTAGCTAAACTTGTAAATTATATTATACCAAGCTTAGTTTTAATGGGCCTTTAAATAACAATTCTAAGCATCGGTGCATTTGTGCCCCTTATGTACAAAACTAGACATTGAATTTTTTTTCGGTCATCCCATTGTCTGCCACTTATTGTTGAAATGATTTTCGTTTAGTTTTTATAACATTTTATATTATATTTCAAAACGTCTTAATTGTAAAGAAAACTATGCTTTCATTTGAGTTGTATTTAATTTTTATATATTTTTTTATTTCAATTTCAATGTGAAAATAAAAAACAAAAACAATTTTGTTTTCCATATAATAATAAGTTCACTAAACTTTAAAAATGAAATTAAAATATTTGAACAATTTATTTATTGAACACAAAATCATTTGTGTTTTCGTCTCTCATGTGAACAATAACTCAAACCATTTATAGCATAGATATATTGGTTATAAAAATTTAAGTCAAATCTAATTAACTTTTGCTTTAATTAGAAATATCTCATTAATTGCTTTTATCTGAATATGAAAATGATTTCAAACATAAAAATACGATTTAAACAAACAATAAATTATTTCATTTGATTTACAAAATACAAAACAAAGCCATTTTTGAAGTGAATTTTACTCAAATATAGGCATCTCTCTCTCTCTCTCTCTCACTCTCTCTCTCTCTCTCTCTCTCTCTCTCTCTCTCTCTCTATCACACTTTATTACCCTAAAAATCATACAAAAAGTCTTTTAATTATTAGTTTATAAAAAAATTAAAATCAATTTATTAAACAATTCACTAAAAATTTTAAAATATAAAAACGATTTGTGAAAAACATTTCTTTAATAAATATATTAATTCCTAAAAAATGGATTTTTCAGATTATGGACAACTTTTATGGCTTGTAATAAGTGATGAATTTCTATAAAAATATGAAATTATTTAAATATAATATATTCTAACAAAACGTTTCAATGAGTTATGTCTCAAATATGTTATGTTTTAATATGTATTTCATTGAGTATTAGCCAATAGTCTGAATCCTTCGTTAGTCTAAGCCTTAGATTCTTAATAAAACCAAATCTTTTCATGTTTTCAATTCTAATTAACCCGTCTTCAAATGTGTCGATAATATAATATCCGTCAGACGTATGACTTGTTGTGGCGTTTGGGCTAACGGTGTGGCCGTCTGTCACCATAGGAAGTATCTCAACAGTGGTTCCGTCGGGTATTTTGTCATTCGGGTGCTCAAAATTGCCTGAATTGATGACAACCTCATCGATAATGACAGGGGGTGTGAATGTAATGGTAATATTGTCTCCATTCTTGAGACCATTTGACCAGAAGAACTCTTCGCCGTTATATGCCTTCAGGAAAGTGTGGTCTTTATATACCTTCAATGATGTCATCACTTCTGCCTTCGGGTTGTCTTTATGTCCAAAGAATGTCAAGTCTTTGGTTTTGAAGAACTTGTCCTTAAGTTTCTGTACTTTTCCATCAAGACTGGAATGGTAGCCAATGTGCTGAAAGAGTGACGTCTTGTGCGTACGCCAGAGCTCTTCCTTACGCTTACGACAGTCCTTGGTATCCTTGTCTTTACGACAGACCTTGGTTTGGATCAAGTAGTCGAGCAGCCAGTCTGAGGGCTGGTCTTCGTGGAAGATAAGCAAAAACGTTATCAATTGCGGCAATTCATGGCTTTTGAACAGTTGTCCAATGAATCCCAAACGACAGAACCGGACGGCAAACCATTCCGTGTTATTATTCTTGAGATCAGTTATGGAATTCTTGATTTGTCCGACATAGTCGGGAGCGGAGATCACGTCGTCCTCCAATTGCACGTAATAGTCGCCCCGGGAGTAGGCATATGTCATAAGATATGCTGTGTTTGTGGAAAGGGATACAAGAATTAGTTTTATTGGGAATGAGTTTCAAAACACGACTTCAGAAGTGATACCAAAGTCTAAGTTCTGTTTTGTTCTCCAATGGACTCTATTTATAGGGTCGCCCAAAGTCTTCTTTTGGTAGAGTTTGTCAAAGTCTGGATAATATGTTTTGGAAGGACTGATAACAGTTAAGAGGCCCGAAGCGATCGCATCCCTGAAGTGGTGGACAATCAAATGGGTGGTGTTCTTCACGTAATCCATATCTGTCTCAGCAATAAAAACGATAATAAGTGTGTCGTTAAGATCTGAAGACATTATGTTTTTGATGAGAAAATGTAGCGTCAACTGAAGGTACGACTCCTTAGACCTTCGTATGTGAGGCACACCAAACACTACCGATGCTGTGGAGAGATAAGAATATATGAGATAAGAAAAAAGTCGTTTAATTAAATGAAATTAGTTTTATGTTATTTATCACAACGAAAGACATGTCAATCGTTGAGACATTAATGAGACAAATGACTGGTAAACACCTTTTCTAGCCCTGTCCCTCATGGACAGGACATAGGATGGCATGAGAGCCGAGTCTTCGTCGCTAATATATGTCAAATATTTGCTTATTTGCGGAAAATGCAATTTGTCTCCAATAGTGGACGTGTTATTAGTGTTGGATTGCATTGAATGGAGAATATTGTTATCAAGCGGTTCCTTATGTTTGTTGAGTTCATGCATAAACTCATTCAACTTCTCTGGACTCCATTCCCAACTCCTATCCCCTTTCGTAGCACTTGATTGCTCTTTAATACCTTTGGCCGAGCGTTGAGTCTGTGTTATAATGAATACTATGAACACCGAGCATACGGTGCCGGCTATGACTTTGCGATAACATTTCCTCGATATAAGCCTCATATCTGTGCCAACGACTTGTGCGAGAGTCGACTTCACCACTGTTTCCACACTTTTTCTAATATCAAGGCTTTCCCAATGTATGCACTATTGAGGCTTACATTAAATATTGACTTCTATTAAATGCAATGAAATTGAAAGGGAACGGCAGGTGACAGTCGGTGCCGAGTCGTTCAGGAGGACATCGCACACACTCTTGCACTGATATTAAAAGAAATATTGAATATTTTTATACATGTATTGAATGAAATTCAAATAATATAAAAAGCACTGAAAATGACAACAAAAATGTTTACACCATTAGAACCAATACATAAAAGCACTGTCAGAATGATTGAGTGCTAAATGTTTTCCTTAAACAAGCGTTTCTTATTCGCAATCGTCTTTCACGAGAAATTCATTTATTAATTGATTATCAAAATCAATATTTGAAACAAAAATTATATATAATTTGAATAAACTTCAAAAATCACAAAATCAATGAATGAAAGCTTTTTATTAAAATTATTTGTAAATTAAATATTATTTTAAGAAAAGTTTTATATGTTTATGAATTCCAGAATATATTTCATAACATTTATTGCAATGAATTCACAATAAGTTTACAATGAGTTCACCAATGAGTTTGCATTTGATTTCATTTTACAATAAATGAAAATTTATCACAAAATGCATTTGTGTTTTAGATATAATAATCTTATCAGTGGTTATGGAGAGGTGTTGCCAAAGCCATAGTATATAACATGTTATGTCAATTGCAATTCATAACACCTGTCAGTTTTGGGCACAAATTCTCTCTGAAACTTAATTTTTTGCTACAATTCCTTTGATATTTTGGATCACATTTTAGTCTTATAAACGCATAACACGTTTAGACATAAAAAACAATTGTTTTTAATTAATCGTTATTTACATTGTCTGCTCGAAAGTGACTTATCATTACTGATGTGAATAATGTTTGATTGAATTCAACTACTATTTTACACACGAATACTATCCTCAAAAGCGATGACTAAAAATTTTAATATCAAAAGTGTTATCAAATTTTTGAGATAAATAAACAGGATTTCAATGTGTGGTTCTGTAGAGAATGGTCTTCAATGACAACGATTGCACACAATGACAGTAATAGGACATTGGATATCAAAGTCATGAAATATTCACAATAAGCTTATAATTAATGAATGACTGAAAGGGTTTCGAAACAACATTTCATTAATTATAACAATAATAGCAAACGAACGCTAATTGGGTGCTAATAGCCTTTCAAAGGGTGCGAAGCATTTAAATTGTCAACTATTTTAATATGAGATATTGTTTCAAAATATCCTGAATATCGATGTTTGAAATCCCTGTGCTTTTTATCTCAAATGTCAAGTGATTTGATTTCGTGTCCTATTTATACGGGTTTAGTATTTATGGAAAACAGGATAGGATTTTAAAAACAACTTTTAGACCAAGTATTGATTAAATAAAATATTCATAAAATCATTAATTTATGAAAAAAAAGAGCAAAACTTCACACAAGTAGTCATAAATGCATAATAAAATGATTCTGATTATAAATTGCGAAATAAATCCAATAAATTAATAAATTATTGCTTTATATAACTTAATATTAAATTAACGAACTCTTGGAATAATAGACTCTTGGTATTAATATTTCATACAGCTCTTCAAAAACATAACACAGGGTCAAAAATATGAGGAATATTTACCGCATTTTTAATTGCTTTTTGATTTGAGTTCTGAAAAACTATGAGAAAAATACAAACAATTTTTGTCACATAAAACAAGAGTTATTTTTAGCAAAATATTTAAAGGAAATAAATAGCAAACATTCAAATAATAAATACCCGTTTGTTTGCATTGTTTGCATTGAATTAAACCAATAGTTGAAAATCTGAACAAACTTTCATTGATTGAATCGTTTCACTGAATGAACAATAACTCACATTCAGAGTAAATGTAGACTTGAATTATCACTCGTAAGGACTCGTGTTTTTGTCGATAGTGTAATTTTATAGCAAACCAAGTGCTCAGTCGATGAGTGATTCGTCTGTTTTTATAATTTCAATATCAATATTAAATTAACTTTTTATAAACATATCATAAATACACTTAATTGAGAGCACAGGTATTGTCTGATAGAATATTCTATAACATTATGTTTACCATTAATTACATTTATAGACATTCTATGATCACATGAAATGTTTGTTCACATGAGTTGTAAATATATTTTCTTTCAATTATTAACACAAAATTTCAATAAAATTAATGATAACAACAAATATATACAATTTTCAATATACAAGTAGTTGTTCAGCACTTATACATAAAGAGAAAAATTAATTAAAAATTTTTAATGAATTTTATGTAAAACTTTATTAAATAAATTCGTGATTCCTTTCGCACGCGCACAACAAATGGCTTGTTTTGTACCTCAAGAATCACTTAAGTCTTAAGACTTTATATAATTTATCCAAAAAACCGAATGAGTTATACATCACAAAAAAGGGGTATTTCAATGAAATGTTCAAAACATTCATTAGTTGTCGAAGATTTAATTATTTCATTTATAACTTAATTTGTATTAAAAATATATAAATCATTTCAAAGACATTTAATAACATTTGACATTTGGAAAAATATTTTTAAAAAACAGATTTTTATCACAAATTCGTATTAAATAAATATTTCAAAAATTAATGAAATTAATAATGATTTGCTTTTTTAATTAAACACATAAATTGGGTTTATATAAAAATTTCCAAAAGATAGCAATGAATAAAATTTTGTAAAAATTCATAAATGAAAAAAAAGCTCAAAAATCCTTTAACAGTAAATATGAAATGAATTCATTTTCACGAAAAATCATTTCCCGTGAAATGATTTTCGGAAATATAATTGAAAAACACATAACAAAAATAATATTAAATAGAGGAAAAAAGTTGTTTAAAAAGCTTATAAAAATTAATTTTTTCTCTTAATATTTGTTATATTAATACAAAAAAAAGTAATTATTATTAATAAATAGGAATTAAAATTATTGTGAAAACATTGAAACAATTAATATTTTTTACGGTAGAAAACATAAGGAAAATATGCGACAAAACAAACGAAGAAAACAATGATTTTATTAAAGAAATATTTAATAAGAAAATAATAAAAAATATTTTCAAAAACCTTTGAAATCAAATGAACACCTGATATACAATCGCAGACAAAGGCCAACACCGGATGTGTCGATGAATGTCTGAAACAGCAAATGCTTTGCAGAATAATATTGAGAATTATTATTGAAAATTGATATTGAATTTCATAATATATTTTGCCACACATTTCATAACTGTCCAATCAATGCAGTGTTAATACCAGTGCAAACGTCAGGTGTGTTTATCTAGTTCTGGGACAGGTATATGACAGAGCCATACCTGGCCTCGAAGGCCCCATATCATTGAATGATATCATGGCTATGAATGATATGATGAAAGAAATACACATTTTTGTGATATCACAAAAGATTATAAAAATCTGTTTTTATTTAAAATTAATGAAAAACAAAATAACTTCTGATTTAGTTTTGACGTCAAATATATTCACAATTAGTTTACAAATCAAATGACAAAAAATACAAAAAATTAATTAACCGAACGTCTGATCTGTGGTCGGGTTTTGATGAGAGTCTTCGATCTCGGCGTCGATGACAGTGTCGAAGTCGACTTAATTGACTTTATGTCCTCCTCTTCTTCATCGGTCTTCACGAGCGACACATTATTGCTAAGTCTTTTCTGGAATGGGTTGGTCTTCGGCTGTCGAATGGGTTGATCTTCAGAGACGGTTGTCTTCGGCTGTCGAATGGGTTGATCTTCAGAGACGGTTGTCTTCGGCTGTCGAATGGGTTGATCTTCAGAGACGGT
>JAQIXR010000607.1:0-23037 GCA_034700825.1 Quadroppia sp. Gr-Ori-00064 | reverse complement strand
GAGAGAGAGAGAGAGAGAGAGAGAGAGCTAAGGGGAAAGGAGTAACTGCTGCTGCTTTTAAATGAATGGCCGATGAAAATGTAAGTGAATTAAGAGTAAGAATAATGTTCTTCACTAACAAAAAGTGTATTACTATTAGACTATTGCTATTACTTTGAGTACATTAAGTCAGAACTACTACTACTGTATAACTTATGTCACTTTTCTCTCTCTTCTTTGACACTTACGATACGTTAGACAAGAAATAACTTTGATTTAGTAGGGAATGAAAAATTGAGTCGAAGGCCATTTAGGGTATAAGCAGTGAAATACGGCATTCGTTGAGCACTGTTTGGACGTTAAAAATATGATTAACAATTGTATGCAAGTTTTTCTACATTTGGTTCTCGTTTTGCTTAAATTGAAAACTTTTTCCCTTTTTTTTTTGCTTTTCATTTTCACTGCTTTTGTTTTATTTCAAATCAAATAAATGAATGAATGAACAAAATGTCATTTCTTTGAATAATTCGTCAAATATTTCTGTTTGTGTTTTTATGCTTTTTATTAGAGTAATGGCATAAAAATGAATAAAATTTTACAAACTATGAAAACAATAGAAAAAAAAGAGAGAGAATTGCAATCAAAAGGAGAGAGAGAGAGAGAGAGAGAGAGAGAGAGAGAGAGAGAGAGAGAGAGAGAGAGAGAGAGAGACTGTTTGGGCTTTCAATCACATGACATCCCACTTCTTTGTGTCTTTGTGTGTCTGTGCGTGACTTCTCTGCTCTATTGGTTTTATTAGGAAAGGCATCGCATTAAGCATTAGGCCATACAGTAATAGTGTAATAGTAAGGGCATAGGAGCACAGGTGCACAAATACTGGCTCACATTTACCAGTATTTCAATGGCCATAACAATTGAGACGTCTTTAGATTATATGCAAGACTTCAATAGAAGTCTCTTTTGTTGAATTGACTTCAGATAGACATCAGAATAAATGGAAACGAGAATTATTGTCAAACAGGTTAACAATACCTATTTATTACATCCCATGTCTCATAACCCCCTTTCTATGCCAACTGCGCTCTTCGTAGAGAAAAAACAACACAAAAATGTTGGCTCTTTGAGAAAATTGTGCAATAATTCTGGGTTTGATTGTTCTCATTGTCTTAAATGGATTCAAATGAATGAGACGTTTGAAGCGAACAAAGAATTACTTGAAATAAATGAAGTTTTGCTTCACTTCTGTCAGAAGGCATGCAATGAATAAGACATAAGAGAATAGGGTTTTCGACACAAACTGTTAGACTGAAAATAAAGGCCACAAAAATCCAACTCTCATTGCCTTGACTTTCGCTCAATTTATTTTGTCGCCCATGTATTACATGACATACCCTTTCTGTCAATCATTCATATGATTGTCTGAATTGTTGTTTCGAATAATAATAGTAATATTTGTCATATATTTTCTCTGAATTTTGTCTCACTTTTATTGAGTGTATATATTATCTAAAGTCAAGAATCGCTGTTTCTATTCTTTGTGTACTTTTTTGATTAAAATCTTTGAAAATATATATCAAATGCGAACCAAAATTGTTTAAAATAAAAGCCTGAAATTTGAGGCAAAAATAGGACTCATCGATAAATCCATTGGATGTGAACTATTGACCATAACTGATGGCAAGGCTATAAAGTTCACGGATTATGGATGAAAATGTCGAAAGAGATTGATTGATAGGAAGGCCCTTCAGAATGCCATTTCCACATTAAACTAACTTTTCTATAATTGTTTGCTTTTTTATGAACAAAATTGTTTAAGATTTGATATTTTCATTGCTATAGAAACGTGACTCACGAGCACTGGGAGTATATATACCGTATATACTGTTCTCAATATTTAATATCATTTGTTTGTGAAAAAGTGTGAAAAAGATAAAGAACTGATAGAAAAAGCATTGCAAAACAAAAAATAAAAACAGAATAAACACAAGAAATACTAAATATAATAATAGTGTGAATCCAATGAAACACTCATTTGGGACACAATCTGACAGTTTTCACACCATTAAAATATAAGCAAAAATTTTGTTTTAAATTTCTTATTCTCTCTGTTTCTGTCATAAAATATTTTCCATAAAAAACAAAATCATAAAAAATTTTGACTCAGATTTCAATTATAATACATTAATCTCTTCTATGTTTAATACTGTATTTTTCCGCTTTTTGTGAACAGACAGCAAAACATAAGTTATTTTTAAGGCGAAATATATGGCCAAATGTAATGATATATTCTCTGTGACATCAAAAAACAAATGTACTTATAGTCAGAAAAAGGAAATTATAACCAAATGTAAGACTGTTTTCAACGACACAAATATAAAGCGATTCATTCAAGCAATTCATTAAATATTACTATAGTTTTGGACTTTTTAATGAAAGCTCGGGGTCTTACTCGACACACATGAAAGCTATAAATCATAACTTTCCCCTCTCTTCTCAAAATAATTATTGCTCTGTTCTCTAAGAATGAAAAAACATGTTTCAGTTGTTTTTCTCAATATATTTTGTGCAAAAATAATATAATTTAATCATTAATATTGAAGTTATTTCTTATGAGATATCAATATTTTAGATGTTTTTTCGGTTATTTATGCGAAGAATAATAAATTATTTCTTGATATCTAGAGTTAAATCACTTGAATAATAATTAATTGAATTCATTAAATGAAAGACAAATTTGTTACCAATTTATGAATTCATGAATCATTAGAAAAATTAAAAACAAAACTATATTTCATTTATTATGAAATCATTTTTAAAAATCTATTTCGATATAAAAAATCATTTAATAAGTGATTGAAAGAAAATTGAATTTGTTTTGAGATTATAAATAACTTTTCAATTACTACAGAATATTATGTTTGAGACAAATAAATATCAATTTTAATTATCTTTTTTAACCTCTTTTTCAATATTTACTTTTATAGTCATTTATTGAATATTTGATATGAGATCAAAGTTTTCAATAACTAAACAACGCTTGCATTTCAAGCCTTAAAGAGCACTTCACTGCATGTCTATAAGGGTTTGGCATAAATTGAGTCTCAATTATTGAAGTGAAACTCAATGACAATTAAATATACGAGTATTTGAGTAAACTATTGAAAGCTTTATATTTATCGAACTTTATATTAAATCGTTTTTTACTTGTTTTCAAACTTTTTATATTTTGAAAGTTTTTATCAAAAAAAGTGTATTAAATATTTTGATAGAAATATCGAAATTATAAATAATCTATTCGTGAACTTTTGCATAGATTATAACATGTTTGTATTGGGGCCGAGTCGTGGGTCTGCAGCTGACACACACACACACGTCGGGCACTGTTTGTTAGCCATCAGTGCCAGTGATGTAGGGCTCGGTTGCCATTATTGGGTGTGGGGTCAGTCTTCCATCTGATACAAAACATAAAACACTGGCTTCAGTCAGTGCTCGCATGGGTTGCTTAATATAACATTTGATTGATGGCACTTTGATGAACACCAGTGCCTCAAATACATGTGCTTATACTAAACACAAATTGCGAGCCGTATGTGAAAGATATGGCAAACAGTGTTTCAACTCTTAGAGCAAAAAAAACACTACAATTGGAGCATAAATATCAAAAATACACTTAAAGTATGACTGAATTGAGTGAAGTTTAATAACTTTTCTCTAAATTTCAATTCATGTGATTTTGAAGACATGAAGACATGACTCGAGTTTTTCAACACTTAAACTAATTATATGTTTTATTCTGGAATTAAACAAAACTTTTTCGCATTAAATATATTGAATGTATTGATAATAACTGAGTACTAAAGGCACTCAAAACTCATCAAACCGTTAAAAATGTTTTGTTTTTTAATTTTTTTTATCTTTTCGTTAAATTACAAACTCTTAAATTTAGAGCACTTTTAATGCTTTTATATAATTTCAAACAAATTCTTCGATTCGATATTCTTCTCATTTGTTTGTGCACCCAATGGTGTGCACCCTTACTCTCCTCCCTGTGTTGGGCGCAGTGATGTCAGAAGAGGCAAATTTGTCAGTAAATGGATATAATGGGCGATAATCTAAGGAATGAAAAAACATTGATTTGATCGCTTCAATGAAAATGAAACAAATGCTATGAAATCGAGAGCAGCGCTGGGTTTGGATGAGTAGAGTTGGGCCCAAACAATGACTGTTCTCCCCATTCCTTAACAGTATTAAATGTATTGAACTCTCAGTCAATCATTTTGCCAAAAATCAATTAGAAATAAGTCTATAACTATCAGCGCTTCTCTTATTGCCTTTCAGTTGACTTAACTCTAGCGCTGGTATGAAAGTAATGTTTAAACACTACAATCAGTGCACAAAAAAAAGAGCAAATTTTGATTCAAACTTCAATTTTTTCGAGAATCACAAATGTATTTAATGTTAAGTTCGTAAACAGTTATACTTAAAAGTCTTTGAACTTTAAAGTCCAAACAATTTTTAGAGGTTGTGATAAACATTAGATTTTTTCTCTTCTTTAAGTTTTGCTCAAAATTGCAAAAGTCGTGTAATTTGAACAATAGGTTTGATTTGAAATATATTATTACCCGATATATAGTGCCTGAAAATGTTTTCTCTTATGAATTGCTTTTAATTTTGATTAAAATATAATATTTAATAATTTATAACAAATGAATAAATGATAACAAATTTCTTAAAAATGAATTCATTGAAAATAAAACTTTATTTAACAGCGGTTTTAAGATTTTTGAGAACATAACCATAAAAATTGTGAACACATTTTGATTTATCTTTTTTTTATTTGTTTTCAAAACATACGATTTTCGATAAAATGACAATTTTGTCGATATTTATGACTTTTATGGCAGTTATTAAAGGTTTTTAACTTTCTTTTGACTAAATCCACAAAAATATATATGAAATCTCGATATAAAACATAAAAGTCTTAACAGAAATATTTATTTCAATTTGAATTTAAATCTTTATAAATATGAAAAATATTTATGAAATCTTTTATTTAATTTAAATGATAACATGAATGCAAATAAGTATTATTGAGAAGGAAAGGCATATATTATTAAAATTACTTTTGAATATTTTTATCAAAAAATATCAAATTTATTAATTTGATTGAAAATATGGTCCAATTATTGCTACCAAACCGTAACGAACAGTAAATGCCGTTTCCATAGAAATGCATTAATGTTTTAGTCAGAGAAGTGTCTCATTCGGTCTCATTCGGTGCTCACAAACTATTTTCTGTCCATAACTTAATATTAGCGAAAAAAATGTTATTTTATTGAATAACAATCGGACCAACACTTCGTTAATATGAAATAATTTAGATTTATATAAGCTTTCTATCAGTCAATACATTATTGACTTTCACAACATATAATGAAATGAATTTTCTCTCCAATAAAAACACATACAAAATAAGATTCATAGATATCGTGCAAAATATTTCAATACATTATATGAGTTTGAAAACAGTTTTTTCACTACAACTACTCTTTTTATATTTTGCTTTTTGTTAATAAGAGAAAAAAAATTGGTTTCATATTAATACAAAACACTAACACAGGTATTATGCCATTGCAGCTGACATTTAACCAGAGCTGCAAACCAGCAATTATTCTCATAAGAGGATAATATGTAATAAAATGAGAATAAATTCAAATAAATGCTATAAATAATAAGTTTATAACATAACTAAATATACAATTTTATGCATACGATTCAAACTACGAGTGCATCAAAATTCTCATTGCAATTCTCATCGCATTTTAAGTCAGACTTTCTTTATATTTATTGCAAATATCGTAAGAATAACAGCAATGAATGCCTACAACTCACTGTATGTGAGAATAGGACGGGTTTGTGAGAATATGGTGTGTTTCCCACATTAACTTATACTCTAATTTACAATACAATACAGAATTGAATGTTTTTGTTGAGTTTCCGCAAAACAATTCACCCTTTATTATGCCGTCAGTTTCGGTCACATAATTTCATTTCATATCAAACTCTATTCGTTGTATTGAAACCAAACCAATACAAAAGCTGACAAACTTTCAGATAAAACTTGTGACGACTTTTGTTTCAAATGCATATCAAAAGTGAACTTAATATCATTTTTATATAAAAACACAAATCATTTCATAAATCATTTTTTCTTAAAATAAAGACTCAAATGATATTCAATAGGTTTAACAAATCATAAAAAATATTATAAAAGCGTTGCTTATTATCTATTAATAAATGCTTTCAATGTTTTGAATTCATTTTAATGTGATTTTATCACAAAATTTGAATCTAATTAATAAAAAATTTTGTAAATACTTTGTTCACTGATTTGAAGAAAATTTTGTACAATATTTGCTTTACTCTCAGAAAGTGTTTGCAAAGTTTTGAGTTGAAGTGAAGTCTTATGAGGTATTAGTGATAGAGATATTGTATGCAAAAAATATGTCCAAAAATACATACAAATACTAAACTTCCTAAACATCAACAGATTTTGAGATCAAACTCTTCTTTGGCTAATGGTTTCGCTATAAAGCATTTGAGAGAAAGTTTGACTCAAAGTATATGAGTGTTTTGGCAGATCTATAGCCTATAGCCAGTGCCAGTTCAGGCATTGCACAGATGTTGCCATAAAGCCAATCAAATGTCGATCAGAATCAGGCATATAAGGCATGCAAAGAGTATTAGAAGGGGCTAAAAGTGCACACAAACCCAACTTATATTGTTTGGCATAATCTTTGTAAAAGTGTAACAGCATTTGCACCGATAGCTCCGGTATTCCATTTATGCAGAAAACTGTGTGCGAAAGATGACTAACTTTGTTGCCATCACTAAAGTTTAAGTATGAGATGAGACTAACTGTGCTTAGAGTTGATGATCAAAGTGAGAGCACAGACTATAGCACCAGACTATAGCACCAGACTATAGCACCAGACTATAGCACAGGTCACTTACAAAGTTTGCAGAATTGCACTCTTGGAATGTCGTGCCAGATGTCACTTATGTGACCGTTCTCTTTATCAGTTGGGATCCGATGCTCATAATTGCCATTAATTGTCTCTCAATAAGTGATTCTTGTCTTCAACTTTATGTGAATAGAAGACAATTGTTTTCGAAAGGCATTCCTATCGAAGATCACCTGAAAGTGTGATTAATTGCCGATTATGTTATCAGACATAATGGCCACAAAGTGTGACAAATGATGATAGGGTAGGGATGGGATGAGGGCATCGATATATAAGCATTGGATCGATGTTCGGAGGAATGTCTGAAAATCTATAAACAGATCGTTTGAGTTTCTGTAGACTTAATTCGTTTATATATTGTTGTGGTTTGTCTTCACTCGCATATAATGCACAAAATCGTCGCTTATTTAAGTCAATAGTGAATTGGATTAAGAACTCAAGTATTCAATGCTTTGAAATAATAGTTGAAAAACAATTGGCTTCGAAGTAGTCATGCATTTAGAGTGAGATAAAAATTGACATTATTTTTAGAATTGATTGCTTTGTAGAAGACATTGATTTGTCGATCAATAGGTGTAGTGATTGCTCTTTAGAGTAGTTCTAGTGATCAATAGCTGAGAGCAAAACAGCATTTAATATATGGAAAGTGATTTTGAGACGCAATCCTTTGTTGTCCCGTTGCAGAAAAAGAGATGAGGGCTACCAGTGCTACCACTGCTTCAAATGGTTATGAACTGAAAGACAAACTACAGATGAGTGGTAACAAACAATATAATACATTTGATGGCATCAAAGAGTCAGCTGTAATGAAACGGTCGCAAAAGGGACAACCATTTCATTATCAATACGAACCATACCGTTGTAATTATTACGCACCGGGAGCTGCATCTGAGCAGCCATTTATGTGAGTCCAGACATACATAAGTCTATTTCATAATACAATTAGCTGTAGAGTTGCCAGCATTTAGAGACTGTAGTTTATTAGACTATGGGAACGGGATTGCAATGGGATTGGCATCGGATTGTGTCTCGACATCAATGCTCAATAGGATCACAAAAATCACAAATTAGATTAACTCTTATATTATTCGCTTTTTCTTACATTTCAATAGAAATTAAATCCTTTATAAAAAATATATGAAAAAAGTCTTCATTATTACTGTTCATAAGAATTAAGAATTTGTTTTCAAAGATATTTTTAGATATAATTTTCAAAAGCCTTTAATAAGTCTTCGCATAAATTAATGTTAAAATAGATAATAAAATTATAACTAAATTTTTAAAGCATTAGATTTTCTTAAATAATATTTATAAATATCTTTTTTATCAAAAGTTTTTTTTGGGAAATAATTTTGAAGAGATTTTTGAGACAGAATTAAATGACAGAATAAATAGAAAATTTCATTTAAGATGAATTGATGGCAAAAAACAGATATAATATAGAAATTGAATATTTTAAAGCAATTTAAATATTTTCTGATTTTTAAGCGGCGAATATAGCAGTAGTGAATGGATTCCCGCGACTCAAACATCTCATAGAGATATCGGTATGTATTGAATGGCAGTTAAATCACAAAATAAATTACTCTTATTTTATGTCTTGACTGACATTAGAGTTGAGTCAAAATGTTTGTTAACTCGATATTAGTTATTCATTAATGAATGCATCGATTTGTGTGAATTCATAATAAAAGCAGAAATTATTAGAAATATAACACATTTTTACGACAATTTCAAATGAATTGAATTAATTTCAAGTGTTTATAGAGAGTAAAAACAGATATGTTTTCATGAAATCAAATCTATAAATGTTTTTGCAATGAAATTCAATTTCCTCTATATTTGACTATTTATTTCATTTGACTTTCAATTCAAAACTTATTTCTCATTTCGCTTCAATTGCTTTCATATCGTCTCCAAAATTACTCATATTTGAGACATTCATACAGTATTTGAAGTTTTTATTTATGAATTATATATAATATATATCTTCGGAGAGAAAATATTTTTGAATGTATGGCATAATCATCAAAAAAAAGTTGTTATGAATTGATTGAACACAAATTCGACAAAATATGACTTAAATGTAAAATATTTTGAATTTTGTATTTTTTAAAAATGATGTCTTTTCTGGAGTAACGCCGAATAGAATTATACAAAACTTCATTTATGTGCCTAATCATGCATTAAGAAATGATTGCATTGTGGAAATGGGCTCTACTGTACAGCACTGGCAGTACACCACTCCTCAGCACATACACTGATGGCTAACAGAGATGCCAGTCATAAAAAAAACTCAACGAAAAGGGGAAGAATAGACCGAATGATAAAAAGCGCGAATAGTTGTGTCTATTGATTAATGTGAGACTCAGACAGATGTGACTCTTTCTAGTTTTGTTTCACTTCCACTCCTTTTGCTTTCAAACAACAATGCATTTCACTATACATTCATATATGAGTTAATACTTGATATTAAATATAGAAAACATTTGTATTTTATTTACAACTATTTATACATATTTATGGATAACTCTTCAAAAAGTTCACAACTTTTTTTTTGATAACACTCAGCATACGTTCGAAGCACCGGCCATATGCCCTATTCCTGTGCCCATAACAAGCACAAAATAGGTTTTTAAGCAGAAAAATATGAAAAACATTTGTTAAATCACTTTATATTATGGCTGAAAAATGTTTCCAATAGAGAGTGAAGTATTGAATGAAAGCAATAAATATAACATT
Source organism: Quadroppia sp. Gr-Ori-00064 (assembly GCA_034700825.1). Classification (NCBI taxonomy): domain Eukaryota; kingdom Metazoa; phylum Arthropoda; class Arachnida; order Sarcoptiformes; family Quadroppiidae; genus Quadroppia; species Quadroppia sp. Gr-Ori-00064. The sequence goes on along the minus strand of JAQIXR010000607.1, from coordinate 13,291 downwards.
ATAATTAAATTATTACTTTTTCACAATTTTTAACAAACAATTTATGATAATATAATGTATGAAAAGAATATTTTTGTGACTTTAAATGAATTGGTTTTTATGTAAAATTGTATTCAAAAGGAATAGTCTTTTATAGGAAGCTATCAATCGTGTGCTCATAACAAAGATATCATTGGATACAACACTTCAATAGTTCATTACCATTGAAGACATACTTTTGATGACTTTCCTCACACAATATGAACCCCGGTTTCAATTAACAAAAGAAAAAGCAAATAAAGTTTGCATAAAGTGTTGCTTAAAGTTAGAAATAATTCAATTCCTTCTCATTTACTGCACTTTTTGTGCAAAGCGTTGTGTAAAGCAAGACATCTCTCAACTCATTAATAGCAAAGACTGACAAAACTCTGTTCACTCTATTTGACAAACGCTTTAAATGTATCGCATCTGATATTATTATTTTTTGTATGTGTGCGCCGGCAGTATATGCCAGTGCTATGTTATGCTGTAATCTATGTCCCAAAATTAATAGATTGTTTAACGAACTGCAAAAACTGTTCCGTTTGTGTTTGGCTCATAGCTATAGCCATAGCCATTGCTAAATATCCTTTCGTTGATTGAGATGTTATGCCTCCCGTGCCTACCAGACCCTTCTCTCTTTCTTTGGCTCTTTATTTTGTGCTAATCTTTCTCTTCATGAGAGGCATAATTCCCACATCTCTTCATCGTTTAACTCAATCAATACAAATGCACACAAATATCACTTGAGATTCACTCAAAGACCTCTCTCTCACTCCTATCACTCGTCCACAGAATTGACTCTAAATTTTATGTTATATTATATAAGAGAACCAAAAATACTAATTAATAATTTGATTTCCTTTGTGTAAAGCATTCGTTGTTTTTCTGTGAGAATTAGAGCCGAAGGTATGGCTCGAACCGAACCTATCATTTGGTTATAATGTATTAAAACTTATAAGAAATGATTATTAATTCAATTTTGCGACAAATAATAATATATTCCTTTCCCTAAACAACACTTTACTCTTCAATAAACTTTTGCTTTACTTGAATGTGATTTGATTTAATAATTTATATAACTTTACAAATACTTAAATATTAATTCAATTTCGACTTTTTTTAAAATATATTTTCAACAAATAAATTCATTTTCAATAAAATCAAGATTTTTTGATTGATTTATAAATGAATTGTTTATTAGTATAAAATTGAATCAATTTTAAAACTTTTTTCAGTTGACGTTTTGAGCGCTCAATGAATTTGATTGCAAAATGAATTCTGGAAAAAATTATCGCATGTTTTGTATTCATTATTTGACATTAAGTTCATATATAAATAAAGCCATAGTATTAACATTAATGCATTGACTCGTCTTCAGAGATAATTATGAAATTAAAGTTCTTATATAATAATGATAGCACTGGTAGTTCTGGTAGTTCTAGTGATGTACTGTAGTTGTAAAAGAGTAATGCACTCATCAGTTAATGTGTGTTTGATTTGGTTTAAGGTTTGCATGAAATATAATAAGCGCTAAACATATGCATCGCTGGCAACAAGTCTTAACACTTTTGTCATTAATTGCTAACATTTTCTCATCAATTTTTCTTCTCTCTTCTCTGCCATTTCCCGCACCCTATACTCGATGACAGCCTGCAAGCGGAAAGAGGAACAGCAAAGTGTGGCCAAATCGCCAACAGCCCCGAAGAAGCCCAGACTTGTGTTTACGGATCTGCAAAGACGTACACTTCAGGCGATTTTTAAAGAGACGAAAAGACCCTCAAAAGAGATGCAAATAACGATTTCACAGCAATTGGGTCTCGAATTGTCGACTGTCGGCAACTTTTTCATGAATGCCCGCAGACGTAGTCAAGACAAATGGCTGGACGACACGCTGGACACCGGTTCGATGTCACCCGCATCCACGTGCTCGTCCACACAAAAAGGCTGCACATCCACTAAAGTCACTCTAACGGCACAACCGACCTCTGTGTTGACTATCGGCAACGCCATCGTCACCTGTACATAGTTTGAAACACCGGTGCCCTCAAACACACCTCCAGTCCGGCAGTAATTTATATTATAAATGATTTGAAAAAAAAATTTTAAACAAAAAACTTATTAATTGTGTTAACGATTATTGAGTGAAAACAGATTATGATTACATAAAGACTTTAGACATTCAAAGATGTGATCATTAATTCACTAAATCTCTAATCATTTTAATAGTTCGGATAAAAATATATACTCAGAGAAAACTCATCAAATCTTTTCGATTGTACTCAAGGTTTAGAAGAATTTTGTGAAGCATTTAGTTTTGTGGATGACTTTAACGAATATATTGTTCATGAATTTTAGTCAACGATCACATGAGAGAAGATATGCCAATAAAAGACAGTAATAATAATAATAAATAATATAACGAATAATAAAAACAACGTTTAATAATAGGCTTATGACATACGAATCGACAAAACAAAAGTTGTATCGAAAATATATATTATTTTAATGATAATGAAAAGTACGGCTCAATTCAAATGTAAAGATATTTATTTGGCGCTCAATTACCCCAAACATTTCAGTCCTCTATAAATAATATAGTATTTAGAATAAGAAGTTTATATCACTTATTGTTTTCACTAAACATTACTTTAGTTATCGTTTTGTGATTCAAAACAAGCAAAATATCATTGATTAGAGTCTATCGAAAAGAGATCGATTCATAAGCTTATTGACCATTAAGTATGATATGATATAAACATTACTTCATATGAATCTCGTTTTAACCACACGTTCGAGCTTTTGGTCGATTGACTGCAGACGACATGTCTTACAAGTTATCTTCAATTATCTTTCAGTTAATTATCGTCAACTCTATGGACAGAATTCAAGTCTTATATCCATTTCCAACAAATTTATTTTACATTCCAATAATTGTATCGTTTTATTGATTAAGTTATTCAACAAAATAATGATTACTTAAATAAGACATTCCTTTATAAACATTCATTTGTATTATAAATAGATATAAATTTTAAATTATTTTATGTTATTATACAATAGATTTTCGTTGTTATACCAAATACTTAATGTTCTCAAAGATTATTCAATTAATTTATATTTAATTCAAACGATTGTTATTTTAAATGACTATAAATTGCAGAAAATATTAATATTTCAAAACATTCGCAGAATTTTAATTTGTATTATAAAACGAATAGATTTTGTGTTAACTTTTAAGTACATTTTGTAAGGAATTCAATATTTTTTACTTAATTTTATGTCATTTTTACTTAATATTAAGTGATATAACATTTTTGTGCAATTAATATGAAGATAACGACAAGAATTGAAGGCAAATGTGACTGAAACACAAAAAACACTCAAAATTTATTCATTCAATAATAACATGAATATTAAAAAATTCATTATTGAAATACAAAATAAAAATAGAAATTAATTTAATTTGAATTACAAAGCAATATTCAAACAGATATTATGAATGGCATTACTATTGCGTGACATCGCTATCATTGGATCGAGTGATAGATTTTGAGAGAAAACCCAACTAAAAGTCAATTATATTTACCAAAAAATGTGAACAAATGTATGAAAAACATTTCAAAAGTTTATTTAATGAATTGAATTGAAAAGAAATGTGAAATCTATGGCAAATAAATGGTGACAACATATGAAAAAAGATTGTGAAATGTGAACAAATCAACAAAATATAAATATATATAAAACAGAGAATTTGGCTAAAAATAAAATTTTTTGAGTTATCCCAACAAAAAGAGTTGTAATATATTATAATTATATAACTTAACTCTTATAGAGAGTTACACTTCAGTCACAATACTTAAGCAATATCTTTGTAGACCTCAAACATTATCCCTAATCACTGACAAAAAGGTATTATTATATGAATTGATAGAAATTAAAAATTATATTATATTATAAACAATTATTTTTTAGTTTCATTTCAATGTTAAGTAAAAATCAATTTTCAAACTGATTGATACAAAAATAATTTTCTCAGTTTTTATTTAGTAAAACATTTTGATTGTAAAAAACAAATAAAATTTAAATTATTTTTGAATTTCGTCAGCACTGTCAGGAACTGACTATCAATTGAATGGTCAATACATTGATCGCAATGAGAATCGTATTATTGTTTGATTCATTCAACACATAATTAGCCGAACAATCATTTTATGAGAAAATATTAAATACATTATTAAAAAAGTTCATAATTTCGATGATTGAGACAATCAATTGAGAGATCGGTTGCGACAGAGATCTGGCGATTGGCAAAAAAACACTCAATTATAGAGTATTTTTCATTGATTTTTAAAATCAGTTCTTTATTGCGAATAATTTCATGTCTTTTTTATGTCTTTAAAATGTATTAATCAATGGAAATATTTTAGAAGAGAAGGGACAGTCAAAAGCAAAACCAAAAGTTGTTTTTTATAATCGAAATATCGACAAAAAATTAGCAAAAAGTTTATAATTTGATTCAATCGTTGAATATTTCAAATACTCTTAAGATATCTTTAGAGATAATAATTGAGAAATCGATGAAACAATTATTGAATGAAATCACAATAAATTAGGGAAAAAGTTATGCAATCATTAGTGAAGCGAACATTAGTTGAAAGAAAGATTAAATTTATATTTTCAGACAAAACCAATTCATATAAAAGAGCATTAAATTGATTGTAAATATTGTAATTCAATAGATATTAAAAAACTGAAACTTTTAGTGTCAGAAAATTTGATCAATTTTTTCAATTTATTTAGTTTTTAACATTTTTTTTCGAAACGAGATTTTGATTACAAAAGCATTTCATTTGTCATAAAATATATACAAAAACTATTAAGTAATGAAAAATATTTAAAGAATTAATGGATGTTTTGAATTGATTTTTATTTGAAAATATGACAAATAATGTACAAAAACATTATAATTACTTTATAGTAAGAATTCAGTCTTATTTCAAACATTAAAGATATTTTTTGGACAACAATTTAACTGAAAAATATTTCAAAGTAGAAAAGTTTAGAAGAATTTAATGTAAATGAAAAACATTGAAAATAAAGGTAAGTTTAATCAAAATTTTGAAATCAATTTTGAAATCAATGAAAATAATGAACTTTTAGTGAATTTTATGAAAAAATTAATTAATTTTAGAATAATTTGATTAAAAAATGAAAAGTTTAGAAATAATTGATTTTAAAAGTGTTTAAAATAATTAAAAGAAAACAAAATGTATTCAAATTGGAGAAGGAATTTATGAAAAGGTAAGTCATTTTAGGGGAGAGTTATACAAAAAGCGTTTCAGTAATGCATGACAACATATAGCAATATGACCTTGCTTAAATGAAAAATTAAATGACTTTTCGACTAAATATATTGACAAATAATGTAGAATTGAATGTATTTTTGATTTATAAGAAAAATATTTAAAAATAAGTTATAATTCTATATGTGATATGAATTCGCATAAGCATTGAATTGAAGTGTTTGCAGACATAAGTCTGTCCTCTATGTTTTGAACCGCAAAACAATTTTCATTTCAATTCTACAAACAATTCCTTTCAATAGTTTCTATAATAATTTATATATTGATCTTGATCATTTGTTCTCCAGCATTGATCAAATGCGTCAATCAATGTCTTTCACTCTTTTATACCTTTCATGAAATCTAAAAAATGACATAAAATTTATTTTTAGTTATTTATAACACTTTTATATATTTTGATTAAATTTTGGAAAAAGTTTTTAAATTTTATGAAACTTATAGCAAAAGAACTTTTTTATGATAAATATTTTGACAATAATTTGTTATTTGATTGAAAACAAGTTTCAAATTAAATTTTATTTCGTTTTCAGTTTACAATAATTTGATTCTTATGCCAAAGATGTCACTGAATGGATGAGAGGATCGGTCTATATTTTAAGTGCTATTTTGCTCATATGTATTGGTTTTAAATAACACTTTAATTGTGATCACAGAATATGATCCAAAAACTTAAATAATGACCACTTGTTTAGGTGTTTGACAATCAAATGGTTAGCCTTTTCTATAGATGTAATGCGATATTCAGTTACAAATCATTACAATTGTTTTCAATGTATTTATTTGTCAAAAATATTCTGAAATACCATTTATGAGACAATAGTATGATTTCATGCCTTCGATGATCTCTATTCGGGATCATTTTCATGCAATTAAATGAAATTCAATGCTATAGTGAAATGATATTAAAGTTTTTTATTGGGATTGCAATGAGGAGAGCATAAGCGAACTGAGCGAAGCACCCGGTTGTGAGTGCTACTGATATAGGTATCAAATAGAAGCTGACGAACAGATACAATAAGGGAGAGGGAGTGAGGGGTCGGCCGTTGTTGGAAAGATTGGCAATTTGTCGATACGGTAATGACTGATAACAAGTGCCACACATTTAAACTTAATGCCTCTTTGGCTGCGGTTTGACTTTTGGATGCTTTCCGACAAAGAAATACTTGAATAGATGTGTATTGTTTGAGACCTGACGACAAATACTAACAAATACTCGCAAATAATTTAAAGAATTGAATGCAAACTCAACACAAACTCAACACAAACTCTTCACAAACTATTCCTCTATGAAATGCTTGTATAATACAAGAGAAGATCCGTTTTGTTTGAACTGTAAAAAGCATTTTTAACAACTGTTTGGTTTGAGAGACGGCACTGAAGGCACTGAAGGCTCGGAAGGCACTCATCCAATGAGAAACAGTGTTTGCTTAAGGAATCAATAATTTAATGCCTGAGCAATACATGGTGTGTGGGCCGAGCGCTCCGATAAACAACATTTACTCCTCCTATTCGGTTGTGGAGAAAATATCTCTTTTCGGTCTAATATCGCACTCATTGCTCATCACATATTTGTTGGACAGTTAGCCTATAAACCAATTGATCACAATTTAGCAGTTGTTGCACTTCCGAGACATTCATCAAAACTCATTCATAAAAACTTTTCTCAATGTCTTTCCATTAGTTCAATGCAAAGACTAATCAATGGTCAGATCGGACCGTCAGGTTTGCACTTCTCAGCACTCAATGTGTCATCTCCTCAAACAAATAGCACTTCTTCACAACCTTTGACCTCAATGTCACAGCACTCGCCTTCGATCAACAGTCGCGAACAGACTAGAGGTGGTTCCAACTCATCCGGCGGTTCAGGCGGTGGTCAGACCGCCCGAAGACCCAAATGTGCGCGTTGTCGAAACCATGGTATGATCTCTTGGCTCAAAGGCCATAAAAGGCACTGTAGGTTCAGAGACTGCACCTGTGCCAAGTGCAACCTCATTGCCGAACGACAGCGCATTATGGCTGCACAGGTATGACATTTATGGCCTTTTTGTTTCATTTTTAAGTTAACTCAAATCAAAGGTTGCACTGAAGAGACAACAGGCGGCCGAAGACGCCATAGCCATCGGTTTGCGAGCGGTGGCCACCGGTGCTCCTATGAACCAGTATTTACCTCCCGGGCCTATATTCGGAATACAAGTGACAGAGCCCTTAAGTGTTGGTCTCAAGATTTGTACAGAAAATAGTGAGAAGAATAACAACACAAATGACAGCGAATCCAATGATTTCGACGACAACGACAGCAGTAGTGCTGTTGAGGACAATGTCAGCTCTGACTACAACTCCAGACCCAATAATACCAGTGTTATCACAGGTAATGAATTTTCTTGATTTTCAATTTGAGGCGAATGTTGTGCTAACTGAGCACCGGTAGCAGTTCTGGTGCTAACGAACGGCCAAAAGAAATAGGAATATATATATTGAGTATCAAAAAGACAAACACATATATAGTGATAGTTAAGTACACTATAGCCGAAGGCCTGTCGGCTCAGATTTACTATAATCTAATTGTGAGCAAAAATATAAGAAATTTGCCAAACATTGCAATAGAAACATACGGTGCCTAACATACTGTGCCATACATACTGAGCCCGCACTCGAATACTACGTAAATAATAGCATAATTCATATCTCAAGTCATATATAGAGCTAAATGTCTTCAATCGATTTCATTGTTTTTTAGTCAATTCAACACAAAATCATTTAAACCATTCATCAAATCAACAAATAATTGATGAAAAGAAATCAGAAGATAAGCCAAAACCAATGCAAATGCCGAACCCAATGCCAGCCCCGCAACCAATGCCTGAATCAACAGTTTCTTTTGTCAATACCACCGACTCTTTGAGTCCAAACAACAAAGATATAAACCAATTGAAATCAATTAAAAACAATTCAAACAAATTTGCGATCAGAAGACATCCATCACATCCGTCATTCATGACATCCCCGACACCACCACCTCATGCACTAAATATGCCTGAGTTTACAAACATAATGCCCACAGACTTCAGACCGGGAAGACTGAGCCCTTTAGATGTCATTTCTCGTATATTTCCTCATCAAAAGCGTTCAGTTCTTGACTTAGTTCTTCAGGGATGTAATGGGGATGTCGTCAAAGCTATTGAACATTTTATATCAATAAACGATGCAATGATTTTGCACCAAGGTCATGGTGGTCATGGTGGACATGGCGGACACGGGGGACACACTGGACATAACTACACCTCTTTCAATGACGGACATCAAAGAAGACGAGAATTAGAGGCGAATATGAATCCAATTTTGGGTTCAATTAAGTCTGCGTTCACTCCTCTGAACTCTGGAATCGGTTTACCTTCTAATCCATTGCTGACATTATCTCGAAACACACCCTTAGGTCCGCCTCCGCCCCCTTTATTTCCTAATGTGTTTCCATCGTCGGGCACGACATACCACCGCGACTTCACCACAACCCCATCCATCACTCCCTATCCCAATGCCGCTGCCATTCATTATTTATTTCATCCAAACAATGCTTTCACCAGTGGTTCGACCGGTTCTGTCTATCCGTCGGGTTGTAGTCAATGTAGTAACAGCTCAATGGCCACCGGAGGAGCTGTTATGTTGCAGAACAGCCCCGACAGTCCCTCATCCGTGTCCGCATTCAAAGAAGTTCGCGGAACTGCAACACATGAAACAGCAGTGGATTTGTCGACTGAAGCCAGTTCTTGGAGAAGTAGTCCGGCCTCGAGTAGGGGAAGTAAATGTGCCGATTGATGGACTCAGGGATGGAATGACTGAATGACATTACATCCAAAGTATTGCCACAATTTGTAAATATTTATACATTAAATGTGTTATTATTTTCTTTATTAATCAAAATATGTTTTGCTTTTCATTTGATTATTATTACTATTGAAACTGTTGTCCACTTTTAGATGTGAAGACAATATCACAAATTCTTGTATTATTAGTCATTTTTGTGTAGAATTGTATTGAAATCAAGTATTTGAAAATAAATATCGCATTTTGAACATAGTTTTGATAATTTCAATGGAAAACAACGGAAAGACCTATTGATGTGCTTTAAATAGTGATGTATTGAATGGTATTCAATGGTATTGTGTATCGAAACCAATAAAATGTGATACTAAGCAAAGATTAGGCCAAACACTACAAGAGTTCCCAATTTTGTCTTGAAATTGGATACAATAGAAATATTCAGTGATAACTAACTGTGCGGACAAAGCATTGGGAAATAGAGCGAAGCCTTTATTGACAGTTGTGACCGAATGGCATCCGTTCGCTGGCCAGACCCTGGGCTTACTATATGTGTGTCTTGTTTCGACTCTTAATGCTATTTACTCTCTCAGTCAATGTTGACATTAAAGGACTTACTCCTAAAATAAGCGCAATATGTGTCCCAATAGATAGACAGCACTGGTATCCTAACTCTGATATTGTGTTACATTATTTTTCTTTGACAAATGTGGGAATAAATCTCTAACACATTCTGAGGCATACATTGCTTTCATTGGCTTTTCTGTCAATTGTTAGATAATTAAAACCAATTTCACAATACATTTGCATTGAGTTCTGAGTCTAAAAATACTAACAAAACAATCATTTCGACGACAATCTCAACACTGATCTAATCCTCACTTTTTAAATAACTTTACAATTTTGTTAATATTTATTCAACACAAATGGAATGAAACATCACTTGGGTTTGTATGATGAGGCTATGGCTGTGGAAAGGCAGTGGAAAGGCAGTGCTTTCTATGAAAAACATGTTAGGGATTGAGTCCAATAAAAACATTACATAAAGAAAAGCTAACATCGATTTGACATTACATTAAAGAATTGAAAAAAGCATTTGTTAAGTGAATATATGGCATATGAATGGCATATGTGTTATGAGTTTGTATCACATTTCTATTGTGAGGAACAGTATATATTCACTACTAATGGATGCTTCAAATGCTTACAACAGATGTTTGCAAACGAGACAGTGATGAAGGAATTGCATTGAAGGAAAGGAAAGGCATTGAAAGGCAATCACATTTATTAAATTGATATGGATTTCAGTGTTTGTCTAAATAACAGTTTGCTTTTAAAGCAAGAATTCTAACAAAAATATACATACAATCAAAACATATCCAAATATAAAGTGATTATAACTACCACTAAATTCTCTCATTCATAGCCTATGCAAATAACGCCTTCGGGTCTTATGAGCCACAATAGAGAGCTCCGTACTGTATGCACATAGAGCACAGGCATACTTGTCGAGTGCCTACACTAATAAAACGCGGGACAGGCTGTCACTCAAAATGACATGTGGTAACCCGTTTCCAGTCAATTAGAGGCAATGCCATTACACGCCTAACGCACTTCAATAGCTGTTCCTCTAATGAATACATGGCTTCAATACAAGTAATACTAATTTTGTGCAAAGATTTAAACCAATACTCAAATTAGTTCTACTCTTGTGTAACCATATCTTTGCTGTGCTTTTAATTTATGTGTTATGTAACCAGAATTACAGGCATTTATTGACACACTATTAATATAAGAGAGATTTCTGTGATTCTGATAAATGCAAACAAAATATTTTTTACTTCAAATTCAATTATAAGCGATTGAATGAACTTAATTAAGTGCCAAATGAAGGAAAGGCATTCAATACTTATGTATTGCAATTAGAGATAAATATTGGAATGAATTGTTTGAATGAATGTTTGAATTGTTAAATGAAAAGCCGTTTAAATGAATAGTCAAAAGAAGAACTGATGTATCGCTAGAGGTATATAAGAGGCCAACACTTGAATGCAATTCATAATCAACTCAACAGTCTTTACAGCACTATATATATCAGACTATCCCTCATATCTCATATATTCTTCACTTTATTAAGATATTTGTGCAGATATAGGAACAGGGAATCGATGTTATACTCAATTACATTATGGCTACAAATCATACTCTCTTTCGATAACATCTTTCTTCAGGTCATGAATTGGATCTGATATGAGATGAGTTGACGTTTGAAACATTCAGTCATTAATTCAATAAATTCTGTATTGCTTTCAAAGATAACAATTTAGAAAAGAAAACTTTGAGCAAAAACTTCACAAATAATGAAAAGTTTTCAATGAATAAAAGTATAGAAATGTTTGAGTGATTGTAATATTAGTATCAGAAGTGTTGGTAACGAACAATAACAGCCCCTATAGTTAGGTTAGGGCTCCGTATATAAAGACTAATCAATTTAGTTGACTGTAATGTCAACATTCGTACCACAGATCAATTGAGTCTTATATTTTCCACAATACCAGTGCTAATTCAATTATAAATACTGTAACCAAAGCCCTCACACATATGGCTCAGTCATAACGTGTCATATCTTTAGTGACATTAAAATGATTTCAAATATAATGTGATATCAAAGAGAGTAAAGAAGTGAAAGAAAAGTCTTTTTTGACAAAAGAAATGTTGAGAACAAATACAATAACTTTTGTGTGAACTCTCTTTTGAAACAACACGTGAAGAACATATTAAACAAAAGGAAGAAAAACAAAAAACACAAAAAAGTTAATAAGAAATGGCCGCAAGTTTTGAAATATAAGTGAAAACAATGTCCAAAACAAGTCAAACAAAACGATTGAAAGAAACGTTAATTTGATATTCATATAAAAGAGAGTCTAAATCGTCGACTACTCTATCGGATGCAGATTTATAAGTGCAGATACCGTTCCCCCACTCATCATCACTGAGTGTGTGGATTGGGCTGTTGGGACTCTGGGGAACTGGAAACGAAACTGAGTTAAACGAATCACTGAAACTACTTTTGATCAGAAAATTTTTTAGGAATATATATGATATCAAACACTTCATGAATAATAAGTGTTTGAGTTGTGTTTGCCATAAGTTTTGCCACCAATTCGTTGCAGCCATTCCTTCGAGCGACAAACCATTCAATATTCCGTTCACTTCACGGCTTGTAATCAAATGTGGTTTCGATTGCAGACAAAACTGAACCGAAACACAAACCAATCAATTCTTGGCACATATTTTGCATATTTTTTACACAAGAAATCAATTGCTTTCCCAATCATTTCAAATCATAATCGAGTTTATATACAAAGAGAAAATTTTATATAAATATATGACTATTAGGTTTGAATGAATATATTTGACTTCCCAATCAGGACTGTATGCAAAGGTATGGGCATTATAGGAGTTCATATCAAATATTTTATTAGATATTCTATAAAACATGAAAAATATTTTCAATAACTTATTTGAATTGATTTGAATATAAAATATCGTAAAAATTTTTGAATAACAAAATTGAAATTTAAATATAATATTACAAATGATCGCAAAAAACATGGATTTTGTTAATAAAATTGTGTTCAAACTTAATGTTAATAATATTTTTAAACCATTACTAAATTCTTTGAACAAAATTTCAAAAGTATATCAAATAAGTAGTGAATATAGGCTCCTAAACGAACTAATTACTTAATTAATTACCCCCCTAATTAAAAACCCTCCCCCAGGGGAAGAATACGCGCTCCCACAGAGGTATACCTGCGCCCCGGTCAATGCACTTTCAAGGCCGCTATCACACCTGTTCCAATAAAAAGTTATTAAAACTGATTAATGGAAAAACAATAGTTTGGGTTTTTTAATTTTTTTGTTTTAAAAAATATAATTTGAGCTCAAATTAAATTATGATAAATATTTAATATAAGGAATGATAAAACATATGAAAAAGTATTGTCATTGAAGTGATATAAAATTAATTGCATAATAGATATTTTGTTCAAAATTATTATAGGTATGTCTAATGGTATAAGGAATGA
>JAQIXR010000606.1:0-23044 GCA_034700825.1 Quadroppia sp. Gr-Ori-00064 | reverse complement strand
ACAACACATTCGACAGCAATAACACCAAATGAACCCAATCTTTGAGAGGAGTTGACAATCAAAAAGCCTTTGATTTCAATGCAAACAATGAAAGAGAAAACAATATATTCTTTGATAAGAATTGTATGAAAAGTCAAGTGAAATGTTGGCCAAAAATACTGTTGAGAGTCATAGTGAGTGATAAGTGTTTTTGGATATGAGTCGAGCACTTGGATGTGAGGGCATTGAACTGATGTGTGCCAAGTCTTGAGAGGATTGGGAGCCAAGAGAGAAATGTCTTGAAATACGATATGTTGTAAATGAAGCGAAAGTGAAAGCAAATAACAATTCATATCTCATTTGAATCACAAACTACGACACGATTGCATGCAGTGAATGGGCTGTATTCATGCACATCCCGGTGCTGGGCTATCAGTGCATTTTGAACCGTATGTGCGATATGTGTGATATGAGAGATATGTGGGATATGTGGGTCACAATCGATGCCAAAACCAATTCAAATCATAAACAATTAACAAAATATAAATTTAGGTAAATGTGGTTAGGGTTAGGTTTAGGGTTAGGGTTAGGGTTAGGGTTAGGGTTAGGGTTAGGGTTAGGGTTAGGTTAGGTTTAGATTTAATTTTCATTAACAATAGTTGTATTGTTGTTAAAACACTTTTACAACAATACGTACCTTAAAGTAGAATCGCGCCGACATTTGGGTTTGGACGACATTTGACTCATTCTTCATATAATTCAAACAATGGTCTCTGTGTTCAGTGAACTCATTGATAGCGAACTCCTGTTTGCAAAAGCAATTGATTCTCTGGTTTTCAGGATTTCGTTCACACATGTAGTAATGGCTTTGCATTTGGCCTAAAGTGAGCACTTGTTCACATCCATCGGAACTGAACTGACATCTAATCTTAAGTTTGTTCAATAGATTCTTAACAATTCTGACGGGTTCTACCAATTGGCTGATGCCAACTGAAGACCTGTCTTGAGGACAGATACCTTTAGCTCGAATGCAGTCACGAATGCATTTACTGCAGAACAGGTGCTGACAATCAATGGCATAAATTGAATTTATTGGGATTGAGGAACAGATTGACTCAATCAATGAACATTAGGGGGTCTTCTAAAACGTCTTGACATATATTACAAATGAATTCTTCGTCAATGTTTGGATCAACGAATCTTTGGACATCGAAACCCATTGTCTAACGAAGTATTAATAGTAAAATGCAATTCAAAAGTGTTTTAACCCAACAATTGGTGTTCTATAGCATATCCCACGTATTGTTGTGTTATTCAAATAAATTCATTAAATCTTATTAACAATGATTTCATGCGATTTGAAAATGAATTATTTAATTAAAAGCATGAATTTAGACGAAAATTTGAAAATAATTTAGATTTAACTGAGTTTTAATGAACTGTTAATGAGTTAATCAATGATACATTTCTCGTGAATTCACTTATATTTTAAATTCAATTATATTTTCACTCTTTTTATGAATGATAACAAAAAGGTCGAAACGATGGAAACGAAGGATAATAACGAAAATGCAGAAAATATTCATTTAAATGGTTTGAACGAAACCGGAACCATTAATGGTGAAGATGTGGATATCATAGACATTGGTCCCGAAGAGTTGGTTAACATTAAAAAAGTTGTTAAATATAAAGAAATAAATGGTTATATGAAAGGAGAGATCTTAGGAAAGGGTATTTTTGCCAAAGTTAGGGAATGTATTCATAAGAGATCATTGAAGAGATATGCGGTGAAGATAATGAAGAAGATTGCGATCCAAAAAATGGGTGCAAACACACAGAAGAACATTGAGAGAGAGATACAATTGGTTCACAAATTGAATCACAAGAATGTGATGAAAATGATTGACTTCTTCTCAACAGACAAAAAGATATACATATTTATGGAGTACTGCGCGGGAGTGGTCTCTGAAATGTTGGAGTCGGCACCGGAACAAAGACTTCCCAAATGGCAATCACATCATTACTTCTGTCAACTCATTGATGGACTCAATTATTTGCATTCTTTGGGTATATATCATCGAGACATCAAAGACCAGAATCTACTCATAGATAACTCGCATGTCATCAAAATTGCAGACTTTGGGGTCAGTTATGTGTCATCGGATCTGATGGCCAAAAATGATTTGATCGATGGTTTTGAGGGAACAAAACTATATCAACCGCCGGAACTGCTCATCACTGACGACAAAGACGAATCAATACTGATTAGTGGCTCTAAATTTGACATCTGGTCCGCAGGGGTTCTTCTCTTCAAAATGATTTCAGGTGTCTATCCATTCTTCAATAATAGTGAAGACATTTGGGACATCAAATCCTATGATCACATCCAATACCCGGACATCATCTTAAAAGACAGTCAACTTTTGCTATTACTTCAGAACATATTTGTCATTGATTTTAACAAAAGAACTACAATCAGGGGCATTAAAAACCACCCCTGGATTCGACTCAAACACAAGACTGACAACGATATTAAGATTGATTTACCGCAGAAGACATTCGGAGACATTTATAGAGGTATTAATCTATTAGAAAGACTTCGAGTGCGATACGAATACGAGTCCATTGAAGACAACAAACCAATATTTGTCAATCAATACGATTATGAAGAGTCCATTAAACCCAAAGATCCCAACACCAGATCCAACAGAACTCAGATCAGAAGAAGACAACGTCAGAGAAGATTGTCGCCAATGAATAGATTGGTTAGACTTGGGTTGTGGTCAGCGAGTGATGACTGAAAATAACATTTTTAAAATAATTTATTTAAAATTTCATTAAAAAAAATGCAAACGATTTATAAATATTAATATTTTTATCATTTCTTCAATCGTTTTATGCGTTCAATAAATCTAGTTTTGATCCATCATTGCTATCATTACACTAATTGAATGCAATAAACGTTTTCATTGCAATTAATTAATCAAAATTATGTAATTAATTGCAGTTTCGATAAACTATTGATTTGTGAAAAATGTTTTTTAGAATTTATAATGAAGTCTAAAAATGCCATTTATTTTGACATTCATTGAAACTCATTACAAATGGGTTTGTTATTTATCATTAAATTCTAGCATTAATTCCAAGTTCTGTGAAAAACAGTTGATTAATGACATGAGAGTTGTTTGCATACAATATATTACATATAATAAGACAGGACTGACAGGACGGGCAGATCCACTACCAGTTACCAGACCAATTGCTCAAGTAATGTGTTTATTGTATTTTGAGAACAATAACCAAAACTTATGATAACATCACTCATGAATGCATTGAAAAATATGCTTTTTATATAAACGATCACTTTTTATAAACTCTGCTCAAAGTGTTGTTCCCAATGGCTATGATTATAGCGTTTGTGTTATGGATATGAATCTTGGCTTTGGTCTCGAAGAAGATATCATCAAAAACTCAATGAGAAAAGTATATGAATTTCTAATCACTACTAATTATAAGACAACACATCTGTATAGCACCGGATGTTTTGCAGTACTCAATGATAAATACAAGAATTAGAGATCCTGGATAGCCATAAAACATGATGTTTTAGATGAAATTCTAGCTTTGAATAAGATTTTGTGCATTTATTACAACTTTAAGACAACTTTTACCACAACTTCAACAATCAATTTCTCTATAAATTGCTGTTAAATTAAAATTGATGTCTGACTTAACTGTCATTTCCAACCCTTTCCTCAATGTAATCAAAGTTCAAATTTTAATTAAAATATTTTTATTATTATATTATATGAAATTCATATAAAAATAATGTCAATCAATATGTGATAAATCGAATGATAAGAAATGGTATTAAACTGCAAATAGAAGTGAGAATAAGTGTTGCAGAATTGCAACTAGGTGCTTTATCATCATATTCCGAGCACATGTCGGCCACCTCTTCGATGATGTCTCGTTTTGTGGGTAATTTCCTGTAAAGTAAGGCCACATCAATACCACACTCATGTATATTCTCTGCCGCTTTGGCCACACAGTCCCTGGCCTTCCAGACCCCACAACAGGTCACTCTTCGCACTGATTCTGTCCGGATGTTCATATCATGTCTGCGAAGGGTTTCATTGACAGTGTATTTGTATTTCGACTCACATTTGAGTCGATATGATGTCAGCATATAATCACAATCGGGGTATGGATTGAGATCTACTTCACCCAAGTCTATGTTGGGTATATACGAGTGCTGGCACTCGACGTTTGTGATTAAGTATAGGAACATAACTGCAATTAAATACAAATCAACTCTGATTTGAATACAATTTAATATGAAAGCACTCATAGCTTTGGCTGTAGTTATTGTGCACTTCAATAGTAATGAAATAATAATAACTTTTGATAAATAAAAGACATTTTTTATAACATTAAAGTTTGGAAAAATATATGAAAAGTAATATACAGTAACTTCTTATCCAATGTTTACATGTATTTTGTAGTGATATTCACATGCATTCAAAGCACTTATGTTTTATTTGGATTGATATCAGATTTTGTTTTCATGATTTCATTACAAATATCTTATGTTTTTTAAAAAAATAAATTGAATTTCAGTTCAATTTAATGGATAAATATTTGAAAGAAAATACAAAACATAGAAAATGTATAACAAATTATTTATTTATCAAATCTAAAATTACAAACCATTTGAATGGCTGCGGAATCAGTGATTTTACAGTCAATACTTGTGTTCAAACGATTTGACTTTCATTTAGAAATTAAATCCTCGTTTGAATGAGATTTAGTTTGAACTAAAAAACCATTAAAAAGTATTTAAATTCATGGAAAATCATAATTATTATACAGTATAGAATGCAAACAAATGTGATCCATGTCTTTTGATATCATATCATCAAAGTTCTTCTCATTCCGTTCCCTCCAGTTCACAAAAGAGGGACAATTAAAGTGAATTGACATTCATGTTATGCCTCATTTGAGGCACAAGTGTTCAAATGAATGCATACATATTTCAAGTTTTCATTTGAATCAAACATTCATTAAATAACTGTTTATTACAACAAATATTTTTTTTTAATAATTTGTTAAAATTATGTTAAAATTTTATATTAAATAATAAAAATAAATTTATTGTAAATAATAAAAGCAAATGCAATTAAATTCAATCAATATTTTTGATAAAAATATTAAACTTAAAATATAATTATTTTTTTGGCAACACTTTTGCGAAGTCAGAGAAAAACTAATATAACAAATGAAATGTTAAATCAAATTATAATATATCAAAACTTTGTATTGAAGTTCACTTTGAATTCGAGTTTTTCTTTCATACGAGTCATTGAACTTATTATGGATTTAAAATGTGTCTGAATATAAGAAAACATCGGTTCCAATGTTATTGCCTTTTCTTTATTGTCGGGATTAAGATATTATCAATCAATTGCTCAGAGATTTTATGGCAATTATTCTATAAAAAACACGTCAAATGAATATAAATATTTCAAAGAAGTGTTTTTTATTATTAAGATTTACTTTATTTGTAATTCGTTTTAATTTCGTATATAAAATGCAAACAAAATCATCAAAAGCTATAATATTGTTAATAGTAGTTATAAATTATAACTTATAATTGAAGACTCGACTCATTTAAATGAGTTTGTCGTCAATCGCTATATTATTATTGAAATAAAAATATTCAAAATATTATTTCATTGCACAAATTGAATGAAATTCACGCAAAGATATTATGAAATTATTATTAATTTTCATATCATTTATAATACAATTCGTTGTGAAATAAACGAATGATTGCGTAAATGACATCAAAAATAGACATTTAAAGTACATATTTATTTAAAGGTTACAATAATTTTATAAAAATATTTTTGGATTATTTCTAATTTTATCGATTCGTTGAGAAGATATAAAGTGAAGAAATCGTAATCAAATGTATCTTTCAGTTTGAAAAGTCTCAAAAAGTTGTCATAGGTTTTGATAGATTATAGGAATGAATGATTTTATTAAACTAATTGTCTTCTCTTTAATCATTAATTTGGTTGTGAGTAATGATAGCGAAGAGTCAGGACCTCAGCCCTCGTACCCGAACATCAATGAGAACCGGTTCATTAAGCCGGCCCGAAAGCCACCGCGTTTTGGCAAACGTGGTCTCTATCTGTTGATGTCGTCCAACAAACCAGACAATGGACTCACAGTTATGGACAAACAGCTTGAGAACAGACGACTCCTCAGAGCTCACGAACTCCTAATGGGTTTGAATTCGCCACAAAGACCTAATTATGGCAACTATTATCGTTGGGTCGTCTATAAAGACAATAAGAATTGACTTTTTTTGTGAAAAAGTATTGATATTTTAGTACTTATTTATCATTTAATTTCCGATCGTTTGTAATATCTGTGAAAACAATGATTTATTGCAAATTCAATGCATTTGAATCAATATTGACTTCTTATAAAACCAATAATTATTTGAACCGAAGGGTGAGTCAGTTTATAATACATTGATGGAGTAGGAGTTGTATAATACCAGCCCCTAATCACACCTTATATCATAATCGAAAAACATTTTGAGTTGAGATATATTTATGTTTAATATATTTAAATATGTTTTCTTCTAATCACAGGTCTGTCTGAAGTGAACAACAATTTTCGTGCAAACTATTCATCTATGAATTGGTTATTGAATTTTCTCATTAAACCCCTGAAGAGAACATCTGACAAACATTTTTTGCTAAGCATTGATTCGATAGACTATTGATAGATAATAATTATAATAATAATGATTACACTATTGTTCGATAGGAATAACAATTGCAAATCACAAATATAGTACATTTGGCACAAAATATTTGTTATAATTGTTTGAGAAAACAATAAAATTCAATATTAAGTATTGTTTAATTGAATGCTTTATTAATTGTAGAAATGATAGAGTCATTCAAATTAGTTTTTACTCCTTTTCAACCATTATCTGTATTTTAAAAACTAATTCAAAGAGTAATAAAAATTAAATACAAATTTTAATGATATTTTATTATCACGTTTTAAGTTGTGATTATATTTTATATCAAAGTTTTAATGATTGACTAAATCTTTATTTTTGTTTATTCATTGTATAGTAAAAAATGAAATTCAAATTTAAAGCCATTTCTTATCTCTTAAATTGTTTGAGAGTTTTGAATATTTTGTTAACATTTTATGTTTAGTCCTTTTGTTTTGAATAATTCATTGCAAACATAATTATTATTGATTTGATTTAAATGATTGAAAGATATATTTGGAATAATATTATCATAAAATGACATTGCTTATATACCCAAACATTCAAACCCGGCTGTTTAGGCGCTGTGCCCCTTAAGGGTGCGTTCGAATATTTATTGTTGTTATAGGTGTGATATATGTCTATTAATGTCATTCATATTCACGAATGATTTGAATACAATTCATACAAACCTATAATAACACACAATTTGTTCATAAAATGGCATTCAATTAAAACTTATATCTCATTGAAATCTTAGCCTTAAATCGAAAGTCATTTTTTGTCTTCAATTTACTGATAAAACCTTTGAGAATATTTTTGATCTTCAACTAAAACTATGGAATAGTTAATGAAACAGGTTTTGAATAAAGTGTTCACAACAAACATAACTAATTAAACGAAGAAAGAGTTCAGAAAATAAAAATAAAAGTAATGATATTTATGAAAATGATGTATAAGATGAATATCAATCTAACTCTACTCCCCCTTCCAAATCGTGCCCCTGACTGTTATAGAATAAAACATTCACTAATTTTTGCCAAAATTTGTAATTAATTGTATTTTCTTTAGTTTCAATCATTGAGTTCATTGACTCTTGTGTTCAAAGGGGGAAGAAATTAATTAATTATAATTTTTGTCTCAATATTAAATGAATTGCTTTTTTCATTCGATGTTATGTTATGTCTGTTATACAGACTCTGTATATCATATCCATTGATATGCTTTTGTGAGACAAGTATTCAAACAAATCGGTTTAAAATGTGTTTTCATCTCAACTTTGTTCAGAGTTTCACTTATTCTCTCTTTTTATTTTGTAATTCAAATACAGAACCTGAATACTAATGACAGGTTGTGCTGGAGCATCTTCCCATACAAGTGCTCCATTGCTAACCAGTATTGAATGTCATGAACTCAGAACTCAGTTTCAAAAATCATGTTTTCATAACAAAACAATTTGAACACAAAATTATGATTTGTTTAGTAATTAATCTCAAAATCTGAAATCAAATCATTTATTACATAGAATTTCAATCATTTATTTAAAAACAGTTGTGATAGAAATTTAGACCAAGGTCTCAATTATCATTAAATTCGTAAACAAATTGCAATAATATAATTAAATAATAATTTTGACAGAATTTTGTATTACTTTTTGAATGTTATTTTGAAAAATTGATTGATTTGAGTGTGAATGAAATTTTCGTTAAATTCAAACATTGGTCTAAATTTGAAACAAATATTCATTAAATTGACTTCAAATGCAAACATCACGAGAAGTAAACTTTCAAATTGAATATAAAAAATGTAATACATATTAAATTCACTCATTATGTCATTAGCTATACATTAAAGTCTATAATAATTGCTTTCAGTATTAAGAGAGACATTAAGTGTAGTAACTTTTGATTTTGTATTACAGAGAAGTGGAAATCAATTTAAAAATAACATACATTAATAATAAACCGAATCGTTTTGGAAAAATTAAATGTTTTATATATGAAAATCTATAACAAAATAACCTTTGGTTTGGAATTTTTATTGCTTTTTCAATATATAAACCCTTTTTTGATTGAAGGAAAAAACGTTTTTTATATAACATAAATAATTTATTTCATTTGAATATAATTTAAATACATTGAAAGCAAACATTTATTCATGAATTGAAAGAGTAATCGAAAAAAATTATTTTTTATTTACAAAAGCATTTCATTAAAAAAATTGTTAAAATATGAATATAGCTTAGGGTTGGCCGAAAAGGGTATATTTTGGACATTCATTTTGCATATTTTTCGTACAAAGTATTGAAATTAAGGCTCAGATTATTGAAAATTTTGGTTAAATTATATTATTTATATCCATATATTCACAGGGGTTTTGACAGGTTTGGATATATTGAATGTCAAACTTCCCCCTTTGGCCACCCCTTGACATCAAAATATTCAAATAATTGTTTATTAATTGAAAGAAAAGTTTTTTATATTTATGTTTAATTCAACAAAAAAATGGCAATGAATTTGAAGAATGAAAAGTTTGAACACAAGGACACAAATGAGCTTTAAGTGAATTCATGTTTTTTTATATTTGAAAAGTTTTTTTATTTTTATTTTAATGAACTCTAAAAAAACTAGAAATTTATAATCGCTTTAATGAATTGATGCTATAATTGACGTTAAAATTATAATAACATTAATAAAACTATTTTGCAATTTCAAGGATGAGCTCAACTGACTCTGAATACTTTGAAGTGTTTTTTCACTACATTCAGCAAGTTTTGGTTCCTATAAATGAAGAGAAAATGAATTAAAAAACATTTATAACAATAAATTAATGTAAAAATGAATTGAAAATTATATTTAAATAATAAAAATCATTTCGTACGTGATTGTTGTGATACGTTTCGCACATGTATTGCATTAAGTTCTTTAGTGAGCGCTGTTGTATTTGGTCCGAGTGCGTGTTATCGATTAATACCCAGGGTATAAAACGGTGCTGAGGGCTTAAATTGAATGTCCGATGTGAATGGGCCACTAATAGCCGATCTCCCTGTGCTCCTTCTATACATTCCTTAATTTGAGTCCAATTCAATGACTGACTTTCGGCGCACTGGAAGTCAAAGAGTGATATAATTTAATGCAGTTTTTGTTCACAATTATAGTAATCACAGAATAAATGAAAAATCATTATTATATGAATTTTATGAATGCTTTTGTGATAACATTTCTTACACATTCAGTATATATTTTGCCATTGATTTGCAGTTATCTGTTCTCATGAAAGACCCGACAATGACTGACAATGACTTATTCACAATCATTTTATATGAATTCATTCCCAAGAATTTATTCATAACATATACTGTATTTTCTTCATCAAAATCATTGTTCAATTTATATATAATTTTGAAAATTTTAATTTAATTTAATTTCTTGACAACTCATTAATGAAATTAAATTTTATGAAATAATTCAACCCTTAAAACAAGAAAAATCATTAATAAATTATCCGAATAATTAAGGAGTCGTTTATTTTCAGTTATTTTGCTATAATATAAACAAAATCCGGAATTTCTTATACAAGAGATTGTAAATCAAATCCAATTCGTTATTTAAGTCTTGGAGAAAAAATGATTTTTTAATTACATTTAACTTAATTTTATGCGAATATATTAAAACCATTTGAAATATGATCTCTTCATAGACTAACCTTTCATTAAGTTCTGTAAAATACAATGAATTCAAAACAATTTGATTTATCATCAAATTTAGACAATAATAATATTAGTGAGAAATAACTCAAACAAAACGTCTATTATATAAAAGTTGAACATTTTTTGAAAATATTCGATGACATCAATATGTTTTCAAAATACAATAGGGTGTACAATAGGGGCTAGACGTGAGGCACCGGTATGTTAGGTATTGAGTCTGTGGGCCAGCTTTAGAGATAAAGTTACTACAGTATATCATAAGAGGGAAGAGGAGAAAAAGTCGTTTAACAAAGTTTTGATTGATTTTGAAATTACGTTAAAAATAATATTTTTGTTTTCAGTCAACAAATAATCAGAAGTAACCAAAAAGAGGTGTTTTTGAGTCGTTTCAAAAATATGACAAATATTTTGAAAAATTTATTTTTGATTCAATTAACACGAAATCACTTGTTATACAGAAATTTGATATTTGTTGCCTTTGGTCAAAAGTTATGTTTCTTAACATTTGTCCCTTTTTCGTTAGCCCCTGACCTTGAAAATGCTTTAATTTAAGAAAAGCACCGGCAGTTTAAGCACCGATAGTTCGATTATCTCATCCACTTCCCACTCATTCTGTATTCCCTGTAAGTCTATATAAACCAAAAATGTTTTCATAAAACGCTTTGAGAAAAATATTTTTGTGTTGCGAACCAGAGTCTGGTTAACAGACCTAATAGTCTGTGTGCTATAAGGGGAAAGGTATGAAAAGGCAGATTTATATTTTGGGCTCATGTGTTTGCATCGAAGGGTCAAACACTGAAAGTCAAGCACGACTTTTACGGTTAAAACTAAAATTATAGCCTTTTCTAAGCTCTCTGTTTAAAAAGGGATCTTCCCTTCCCTTCCTTTACCTTCCCTTCAGTAATGAAAAAATTACTACTTATTTAACAAAAAGAAAAGATAAAAATGTAAAAAAGTAAGAAATATATTACGAAAATGTTTTCTAATCTTATGTTTGATTCGTAAACACAATAATCATTATTATATTATAAGAGATTAGAAATAATTCATTCATTTATTAGTTTATGAATTTGGAGTTCAGTAGAGATATATGTAGAGAGAGAATGAAATATAGAGAAATATTAAGCCAGTAATTGCTTCTCAATTTGTGTGGTTATGGCTCTAATCGTAATCATAAGCACAACAATTAAAGTCATTGGACGGTTAGGTCTGAATTGAATGTTCAACAAAATTAAAGCATATGTAAAGAAACTTAAGGCAAGGTTTGCTGATGTGAATTAACATTTAAAGGGTGTATTGAGTTTTGAAAATTAAATTTAAAAAACAAATGAATAATAAAATAAAAAATATTTATTACAAGCAATGAATTGCTTTGAAAAAACAAAAAGGTTTTAAAGACTTGAAAAAGACATGAAATATAGAATTAAAACCACTAATAATGTCTCAAATCATAGACTTCTATACTGTTATATAACTCCATAATAAGAGTTGTTTTTTAGGTTTCAAAAGTGATTCATAAGGCGACCAAGAATACAATTTTTGAATATTCACTTAATATTCATTAACCTCTTCTATACATTTCAACAGAAGTTGACTCAAAAAAAAGATTATTCGTTGAAAAGAGCTTTTAATACATATTTTTATTTTTAATCATTTTTATATTGATTTTCAAAAAATTTCAAAATATTGAATTAAAGTAAGTTTTGCTTTAACTCAAAATTTTTATTTTTTTTCTCTTTATTAACCATAAGTGTAATCAAGTGATGAAAATTGATGGCAAAAAATAATTTCTTATATAAATTGACTATTGATTGCAATCTTTTCTGAATGTTGTTTCAAATTTTTCTTCTCTAATAGTGTCGACAGAGAGTTAAAGAACTTATTTTTATCGCAAGTCATGTCTTCATAAAAATAAATCTTAAAAGTTTTTGAACTTGAAATTGAACTCAAATTATATAACATTTATATTTATAAGAGTTTTCTCTTCACCCGAAAAAATCAGATAATGTCCTAAATTGTTGTCGAAAAGCGTTTACTTTATTTTTGATCTCAAGAATTGTTGTCTAAAATGAGTTCTTGTGAACCGACTCCAAAAACACTCAATAAATTTTCAGTTATTTTATTAGTGTTTGACTTAATTAAGAAAAACGATTATTAATAATATTTTCAAGTCTTTCCTCAATAAACATAATCGTGAAAATGAATTGATAAACATTTTTGTGAAAATCTAATAAATTGAAAGATATAAAGATTAACGAATAATATTTCAAACATTTAAATGACATTTAAATGAAATTACTTTCTATTAAAATAACGAAAAGTAAAAATAATATTGATTTATATGAAATAGTAATGCATTTAAAATATTTTTAGAAGAAGTCTATCATTGACTGTATTTATAGTTTTTTTATTCAGAAAACGATTAAAAAATAATATTTCAAACATGTCTTTAAATATAATATATATTATATTATATATAAATCTTTAATCTTCTGCTCACAAAATATACGGTTATATAAAAACTTGAAACGATTTCTGTTTATTGCATAATACAGTATAAGTGCAAAGCTATCACTTAAAATGTACTGGTTTTATATCATGGCATTGATTTTGAAATGACAACAACTTATTATGAATTCTCGCCAATGGATTCACATTTAAGGCAACAAAATTCTCCTTTTTTTCACCCGAAGAGAAATATAAAAACCATTTCCTCTGAGGCTATGATTTCATTAAATTGAACTTAAATTTTCTGTTCAATCGATTAGTAAATATTAATAAAATTAGACAAAACTCAAAATGAAATGAAAAATATTGTGGAAATTATTAATTGAAAGTTAGTATTAATCACAATTTTATGCCTCAATTGTTTTCATTCAATATATTTACAACTTTTTGACAATAGATATTCACAATAATTAATCATTAGATTAGTTATGAGTTGTTTTTTCCTCAATATTTGTGGCTATTTCTCAATAGAAAACTATTTTTGAATATAATTCAAATGTTTTTTATTATAATTGCATAAATTGGCGAAACTTTTACTTCAAGAGTAATAAAAAGACTATTTATTTAAACACTTTTCTTATTGTTATGTTAAAGGTATGAGAAGCCGATGAACTGAATGGTAGGGACAGTATGTTTGTGAATAAAGATTAGTTATACAAACAGTGGTCTGTATTGAAGACTGAGCAAAGATTATGTGGAAAGACGTGAAGACAATGTTTTTGCTTACCTTTTGGGCTGTGATCACAGTTTGCCTCCAATTGTCTGCAGCGAACATACACTTAATATACTTAAGCGAAGGTCTGGTGCTTTTGGTCAGATCAATAACACATGCATGTGCTTTGTTGCCATAGCACTCATCTGGTCCGTGCTGGCAGTGGAAGGTCGGCTTGAAGTCATAATTAGGATAACTCACGTTTGCGTTGCCATAAGGAATCAAATCGATGTCCAGATATTGGCCCAACTTTTCATAGCTTGGGATCAATTGGTTTACAATAAAGCGCCGGCTGTCAGGACAGATGGATTCGTAGTACACAGATATGCGGTTATTGGTCTGAATTATAGATCAAATCAATTATTAAATACTTTTGTGGACTATAATTATCTCTAAATAATAAGGAAAATAACTCTAACACTAAGTGAAGGAAAGTCACCTTAAGTTATATGAAACCCAGTTATCTGTCATATATTGACTGTAATTCAAACTTCAATTAAATTTGTTTTTACTTTTGAAACAAAATAACTATATATTATTGAAATAAATTACACATAAATTGTTTAATAGAGTATATAATTGTTAAAAATGAAACTTTCAATCAATTTTAGAAACAATTTATTTGTTATTAATATTAAATCAAATGTAAAACAAATGATAAATACTATTGACTTTGACTTACATGATGTGAATCTGTGCTCAAAATGATTTCAAACAAAAATATTATCAAAAGTGAAAACTTATTCATTTTTATCCGACAAATGGCACAACAAATCACTCAATAGTTGTTAATATACTGTATTTGGTTTCAAACAATCACTTGATTTACAGTAATTCAACACTTTATTTAATACAAAACTTTCAGACAAATTCGAGTCGTTTTTGAAGACAATTGTTGTATAGTTTGCCAAAAGTGTGCGCAAACTAATTGACACAAACTTTTCCTCAATACCACACTGAAGAATGTTCAGGTGCTCCTGGAATGGGCGACAGGGAGAGAGGTATAGATAGCATGAGCTCTCGACTTACTCTGACTGGGATGTGATGGGGAGACGGAGAATAAGGTCATCGCTTCTCAATGCAAGCCTTCAGAGAATGCATTCATAATTTATTGCTAACTCATAGACCGGTTCTCGCCTTTCGGAAAATGAAAGCTTGAAACACAAGATGTGAACATAAAAAATATTATTTGAATACCTTTTCAAACAAATAATCAGTTAATGCACTGATCGAGCACTGTATGAGTGGACGGACCGATAGATCAAAGGCATAGGACGTGTTGTTAGCAAATAAATTGCAATAAAATATTGTTAAAAATATTTTTGTAAATATTTTTATAAATATTCAAATGCTTTTGAAATCATTTTCATAAGCGATTCACTTGTTTTTTGACACAACAGCCGAATAAGTAATAAAACAATTTTATTAAAAGACTTCAAAACATAACATCTTTTGTTTAGCTGTTTATCCATCAAAAGAATAAGCTTTTGATTTTTAAAAAAAAGTTTTGAATATATTCTTAGAATGACTTTTGAATAGTTTTACTTCAATTCACAGATAAAAAGACAATTAATTGCATTAATACAAAAACAGTTTCAGTGATTGATCTAATGATAGCTTAAATTGTAAGTCATTTTTTATATTTCAATTGTTGTCAAACATAACAAATAGTTTAAATGCAATTATATTTGCAAAAACACTTTGGGTTATAATAACGATAAGAAAATTTTATTTTTCAAAATACAATATTTTATACGTTTTTAAATTTTGTTTTTGTATACAATACAACCTTTTTTCCAAAATTGTCTCTTTTTTAGTTTTATTCAAAGTTTTTTACAATTAGATAAAACGCCCAAAAATTTTGGGCTGATTTTAATATTTATTTTTTGCCTAATTTTTAAAATATAAAAAATACTAAAATGTTGTCATAACTGAAATATGTTCTAAAGTTCTCTATAAATAAAATCCAATTAATAATAAGGTATTATTAATACAATTATTTGAAAAACTATTAATGTTTTCAAACTTTGAAATTCATATCGAAATTGCTTTCAATTGTTTAGCAAACAGTAATACAATATATTGTATGAATTTGACTCATATTTGAATGAATTGTTTTGTAATGTTTGATAAATTGTTCAAAACTGATGTCATTCTAATGAATGACTTTAAACATATTTAGTGAATATTATGTTTTGTTATGTTTTATAAAGTTTTCAAAATTATTAATTTTCTACAGAAAAGTGTTTTCTTTGATTTCTTTATAATTTAAGAGCAAATGATCTGATGGTTAATACCAGAGCTGATCTTCATTTAGTAATCGATGCATCGGTTGGTCTTTAATAATGAAACTTCAAATTCATTTTTAGTTATTTTCAAAAGTATTTTTTAAATATCAGAATCTCTTTAATGTTTTTAGTGACGATTAAAATAACATTTAATTTGAATTTTGAATATTTGTCGAAAATATTTTAAATTACACTAAAAAATGTTTAACAAAAAAGTTTAAATCAATTGATTCGGAATAAAATTTGTTATATATGTAAAGCTTTTAACCAATCAATAATTATCTGAAAAGTTGAAGGAATTGTTATTTAAAGATTAAATTAATTATAATTTATTCAAAATTTAAAAAAATTGTTTGTTTTAAATACTGAAAAATGATTTATAATTTGAAAACAATTCAAAACATTCAAAGAAATAATTTTTGTATAAATGTCTTTAACGACTGAAAATCCAAATAACCCAAAGGTCTTCCTTTGCCTCAACTAATGATCAGAACGTCAATAAAGCTAATGATCCCATGTCTTGTCCACTCCTGTCCTCACTCTTAACTTTGTAAAACTCGTTCATTAAAAGGGTTTTGACTTTTTTATTATAGCTATGATTGTTGTCATAGTCTTTGGAAAGAAATTTATATTTAATTTAAGTTAAATTTGATATAACTTTACAATAAGTGAATATTAAGTGATTTTAATTAAAATAAAATTTATTAATTAATTATCTTTTTGGACGAATTGCTTTAAATAGTGATTAATGTATTTTGAATTCAAGAACAAACAAATGATATTTTATAGGACTTTATAAGTCTTTAATGAAATACTTAACCAAACAATTGAAACACATTTGTATAATCTTTAGGCAAAGAATTCAAGACGTGATAATCAGTCATAAAATGTGCAAAAATAAAAAAAAACTTATAATAAGTGCAAATCAAAATATAGGAAATGATATGAAAAGGTATGGAGAGGTTGTGCATGGAGTTGTGTATGGGGTTTGTATGGAGTGGTTTGGAAATGGATTTTCTCATTAACTTGTTTTACATATTTTATTCAAAATTAATTAAATGTATTGAAAGTATTTAATTAACTTTTGAATTGCTTATATTAATAGAGAATGTTGTGATATATCACAAAAAGAACATTTCTCCAAATACCTGCTTGGGTTAAGGACCCTTCACATACAAAAAGTCAAGAAAAAACACTGATTTAATCTTTGAATAAATATTTGAAAACAAAGATAAATATCAAAACAAATAACTGATAAATAAATATCTCATAACTCATAGCAAAAGTATATTTTTGTTATTCAAATTCAAGTCAATTATGTCTTACATTCCAGTGATTTAAAAGCAATACAGAGTTATAATAAATATAATGTTGTGTTGAATGAGTTCATAGAATATAAGACTATTTTATTATTACTTTTATATGAAAATCATTTAATCAATTAATGGGATAATACATATCATCTCAATTGGCACCAAATGGCAAAATGTTTAGGTATTGATTGTTTTGTTTTAATGTTTGACACCATTTATACCTATTGAACACCTCTTAAGCTAATGAAAAGGTCAAGAGTTTTGGCCTTAAAAGTATTATCAAATCCATGGCATCGATTGTTGGCGTTTATTGAATATTTTATTACAATTTTTATATGAATTGATAGAAATTTGGAGTAATTATGAAATTACAATCACTTCAAGTGATTCACTTCCTATAAGACATAGTCCATCAGTTCTTTCATAAACCAAGAATACATAGAATAATAACACTTTTGTTGTTATTAAGAATTGTTGCAAAACTTCTCAAATATTTATTAAGAATTTTCAATTTATTTGTCATTTTGTGAAAAATATGAATTTATTTTTAGAGGAAAATGTGTTTAAAAATTAAAAATGTGATAAAACCTGAAATATATTTGAATATTGAAATTGTTTGGGAGTGTAACACAAGTCATCCAAACCATTGTCTATTCATAAGACTCTAATGTATTATAAATGCAAAACACTATACATTTGTAATAATGTTAAATAATGTTAAATATTAACATTAAATAATATTAACATTTTTACTGATTTACAAATTAAATAAAAAATTTAATTCAATTCAATATCAGATAACTTAACTGTCATAACATATACAGTATATAATCATAGGATTTATAATAGATTACGAACTATGTTATTAGCATTGCTTTCCTATTATTAACCATACCTTTCCAAGAATGGGCTAACTTTTAATGATTGTGAATATTTTTAATGAAATGTTGCAAAAGTTTTGTGACATTATTATTGCAACGAAAATGTTGTTTTTAAACAGTTTTATATCATTTCTTTAAATTTTAACATTTGTTTAACTTTAAATAAAATCAAATTATTTATAGATTTATATGTTTAACAAATATTATGTGATTTTTTGTTACAAATCTATGAGAATATAATAGAATATATTAATATTACAAAAGAGTTTCATGTTTTCATTTATCAATAAATACTAATTTTTATGATTACTAAAGAACTCATTTGCCATTGGGTTGTCGAAAACGGTATCATTGAAGGGGACAGTATATGAAGGGCATTATAAACCCATATGTCCTATGGATTGATATTTATTACCGTAAGTGTAAAGAGAATATAAAATGTATGCAAATATTTGTTGCCATAACTTGTTTTAAACTCAATATTAACTTTAATATTGTATTGAGGTTTGAAATAAAGACCAAAATCTAAATAAATGAATAAAATATTGAAAATATTTATCATAAATATCATTGATTTTATAATTAACTTTCGTTTGTGAGACTATTATTTTTTCGACGAGTCATTAGTCTTAAAAATGTTATTAAAAAAATTATTTATTTATGACAAAAATGTACTAAAAAAGCAAAATATCTTATAATAAATTTGTTTTGAGTTTTGATTTGAATTTTATATTGAATTTTGTTTGAGATTATTTCGCAATAATTGAAAATTTTTGTTCAAATACTGTTTTTATCTAAATATGAAAATCTATTGTAAATAAAAATTTGAATGAAAGCAAGAGTACAAAAGTGTTAGCACAGGTTGTAGTACTTATATATGTTTCGTCACTCAAGAATATGAACCAAATTATGAGACTTCTCTCACTCTTCAGAGACGACGCTTGAGATGAATGGTTGGATAAAATGATGGACAGATTTTCGACAATAAATATGAATATATCGATTGATGACCAAAACTGTACGACAACTGATGCACAACTGCATGGATTGATAGCAAGGTGGAACTATGACCAATTGGCCTTGGACATATCAATCATAACACTCTATACCATCACAACAACATTGGGTTTGATTGGGAACTCAATTGTCTGTTATGTTGTGTTCACTCGAAAGACAATTACAACCACTTATACATTAATCGGCAATTTGGCCGTTAGTGACATTTTGGGCTCACTAACTATTCCGGGTAATAGTCATTAATACTATAATTTTCATTATTTCCAAATCTAATCAATAGTTTGATGTTTAGGTCAATGGTTTTTGTGCTCACATTATGTGTTGGAGGCATACGGCGATCGGGGCTGTGGTCTCATCAAGACATTACAAGTTCTTTCTTACTATATCTCAACCTTCACAATGACTGTCATAGCATTCGATAGGTATAGACTTGTTTACCACCCCCTGAGCACCCGAATGAAGCCATGGCTGCCCATTGCGATGATCTGGACCCTATCGGCCATCTGTGTGTCGCCGACAATGATTTCGATGAGAATTTCAGAATATTTTGCACCAAATCGACTGATTGAGTGTCGAGTTGTGTTTCAATCCAATTATGGACTCTTTTCCACCTTTTCTTTCAGAAGATTTAGGGTAACATTTGTGTTCATAACACAATATGCCATTCCTTCAACCATTTCCATCATTTTATATGCATTTTCTCTAAAGAAAATTATTTTACGCAAAAGATTAGGTATGAAATGAATTGACTTTTGAATCAAAATAATTAATTTTAATTATGTTGTCGTTTGTCTATGAAGTTATGTTACGTTCCAACCCTTTCCCAAATCAGCCTAACCTATACCTATCCAAAAAACAGTGCACCATTTCACCAGGGTGTGATTACATTAAGGGCCCAATTCATTGTGAAATAGTAGAATGAACTTGGTGATCGAAGGGAACGTAATTAAAATTGATAAAAGCCATGTCTATTGAAATATAAGGCACTCTATATTTATGTATATATTAGTACTGATTGAAAATAATTGAATCAATTGATTGTTAGGAGAAGTGACTGATCAACAGATGAGTGACTTTTATAGATCCAAACGCCGGTCAATAAAGATGTTAACCATCGCTTTGCTCGCATTCATCATAGCCTGGATGCCTGTCCATCTGATCCACTTCATCGACTTCTACATCACACCATTGATGGCAACCAAATGCAATTCTTCACTCTTTTACCTATTCTTCTATTGGCTGGCAATGAGTTCCTGTTGTTTCAATCCATTTATATACTGTTATCTCAATAACGACTTTCGATCCAAAGCCAAAACACTACTCTTATGTCAATGCAATGCAAAGTGTTTGACAAATCAAGAACTCATACATTCAAAAAGCTCTCCACAGGGCTCTAACACCGGCTCTAACACCGGATCAACTCATTGTTACAGCAATTATAACATAAAATGAATTAGTTTTAAATAAATCTTAAATTAGTGTCAATTTTAGTAAAATAATTGCAATAAATCTCATTAAAGAATATATTTATAAATAACTGAATTAAAAGTTTTTATGAAACATATTATAAATCTGTTTAGCGATGAAAAAAGGAATTTCATTAATATATAATATTAAAGAATTAAAGAATTTAACAATAATTTTATGAATAAAACAAAATAAATATTCATTTTTTAATATAAAGTTTTTACTAATGAAAGCATACATTATATTGAGATGTGATCGCTTTGTAACCAAAATTTCATTTTATTTTGTAGTATTCAATGCATTAAAATTATTTTAATTATTAATTTTACTTAAAATAAATGATTGAATGATTAAATTCAAAACGTCTTCTATATTTTGAAACCTTGACATTTAATTGTAATAATAGTTAAATGAAATATCGATCGTTTGGATCATTAAGACATTGTATGACTTCATATTCGGTCAACAAATCATTTAATTCTTTGCTTTAGTTATAAAACATTTTTCTATTATATCTTTCATTGAAAACATTTCTATTTTTAGTAAAATATGTTAGCATTAGATGATATTTCAGGGGGTATTTATGTGACTAAGCGTCTATAGGTGTATTTCGACAAAATATTATAATTTTGTCAAAAGTCGGTTTTTGACAATTAATAGCAAACTTCAAAAACAAATTTAAATATAATTTCCTATTTTTTCTCATAATTAGAAACAATAATATCTAATAAAAAAATGTAAATAAGAAGTGAATAATAAAACAATTCAAGCAATCATTGAATGATATTTATATCCGACATATGATTAATGAAAGTCTTGTACACTTTGAAAGCAATCGTTTTGTGACAGCATTTTATTGATACCAATAAATAAATAAGATTTTTGTTTCTTAATTAAATTCACAAATTTCTAAGAATTTTTGTCGAGTTTTATATATAAATAATTTATAAGAAAATAAAAATATTTTTTACTTGAAATCATGTTTATTTTTAACGAATTCTTCAATAAAATAACAAATTATTTTTTGGGCAATTTATTTAAATTTTGAAAAAAATGTTTTAAAATTTCAATACAATGTTAACTCCAATCGATTTTTTGAAATATAAATATTTTTTTGGATAAAAAGTCTATATTTATTCTGTTATTTGACTTTACCTATTGGTGTGTCATAAGAGTGAGGGTCAATTTGAGATTGCAATTCATATACACCGGCAATAACTATAGACGTAATTCGATGAAAGATTAGGTCATCTCTAATACGAATCAATAAACTTATTGTGAATTTATGGCTAAATATGAGTATAAAACCATTTGAACGCCTTTTCTGTGTTTCAGTCTTTACTGACAGTCATGTCATCGCAAATATAATACATCTTTAAATGTATTCAATATTAAATTAAGTTATAGTTAAATAAAACTCAAATATCGTTATAATTTTGAGAAAAAATTATATCAATTATTAATAAAGTAAAAACCATTTAGAAATTCATATATAAATAGGTGTTTTTGCTGAAGAATATTCTTGTTTTGAATGAATTCAACTACAATTTGATTGAAATTCTTCACAAAACACAATTGAATAGAAATAAACTTTTTTTAATATTTAAGATTGAATTCAAAAAAAAGTTAAATATTTTTATTTGAATACTAAAAGGTTTGTAAAGAATGTGTTTATAATTTGTTTGCATTAATAGTTGATTCAATTATCAAGAAATCCATTCTTCAAATGTCAAAACTGTTTCAATTTGTTGGTCTGATCTTCATTTGGTTGATCTCGAGTCGATGTTTTGCCACTTTTGATGGATGTAATGACAGCCCAATCCGAAAACCTCCCCGTTTTGGTAAGAGGTCTGAATCAGAAGATTATACGATGTTTAGAGTGAAGGAAAGTAAGCCGTGTTTTAAAAGAGCAGACCTTTCGATAGATGACGACAAACCCTCTTATTGGGAAGAGTCAAAAGACAGTCGAGTGATGCGAATGCGGTTCATTGAATGGATTAAAAGTAAACTTCAAAATACATTGAAAGCAAAAGAGAGTTAACAAAAAAATGTTTTAATAATCATTGAAAATATGATTAAAGATTTGAAAAATAGTTTTCAAATGAGTTGAATATAATTCATATGTAGTTATAGTGTGAGAGAAATGAATGAATAATGTTATGAAAAATGTTTGTATTTTGAGAATAAATAAATAAAAAATAAATGAATTGAAAATTGATTGAAATTTGTTATAAATTCAATGAATTCAAGACTTGATTTCATTCGCCCGTTTGGCTGCTCTGAACAGATCTCTGGCCATCTCTACACCCGTTTGCTTAACCAGTTTGAAGAAGAGTCCGGAGTTGTTCTGCAACAGTAGGTATGGTCT